>JZSA01002827.1:0-59478 GCA_000956155.1 Cotesia vestalis | reverse complement strand
TTAAAAAATTAATTTATATTTTTTTTTGTGTTCATAAACGATTGTTATAGTAGTAATAATTGTTAGTAACAAATTTTTATATTAATGACAATTATTATTAATTACTACTATTTATTTTTTATAGCAATATTAATTATTATTCATAGTAATGATTATTATTGCAGTGATTAATACAAAAATAAATAAATAAGTAAATGGGATTTCAGTTGGATTTGAACCCGGATCCCTAAGAATTTAAAAATTTAATGAATTATTTATTATTATTATTATGTTTAATATTATTATTATTTCAAGCCTGGTTTGACCGTAATCGTGGTAGAATGGGACAAAACTCCACTAGTTACGGTGAAACCAGGCCTCAGTTTAAATGAGCTATCAATACAGCGCCAAGTCTGTTTTGACCGTAAAATTGAGATGGGAAAAAATTACGGTTAAAACAGGACTTGAATTTCGACTCGGGTCGATACAATTTGGATCTGCAGTTATTCCGTCAATAATTATTGAACTAGAAATCTGTTCGCTAGACTCGGACAAATTGTTGCTTACATCATTTTTTTCATACTGTTGATCTTCAGCTATAGTAATATCTTCTCCGTCTACAATCATCTGCTCCGAGTTTACATGCATAGGAATATTAGTATTTTCCGAGCATTGGAACATATTAACATCAGTAGTATTATTTACTATCACTGGAATCGCACCTACTTTTAAATCAAATCTGGCTTTTGATAAGTCGTAAATATCACCATTAGGCAAAATAATTGAGTTAAATTTTTTATGAATATCTTCCTCTTTAAAATGCAATTCACAAACGAAGTTTTTAGGAAGAAGTTGCTGTGACAATGCCAAATTCCATTTTTGCAACATGCTCGGACACTAATTTCAAACAGAAGAAAAATTTACTTACATATTAATATGTATTAATAGTAACATATACACGGAAAAAAGAATGCGATAAATGCAACTACATTTGGAGTAGCATTTACTCCAGGATGGACTAAAGTACATATACGCTATAGTTGGCTTACGGATGACTTTCACGTGTTTCAAATCCAAGTCCAAGTATGGTTGGATTTACCGCACGTTTTTTTCCGTGCAAGTAGAAAAAAAAATTTTTTTTAGATTTCAGTTAATTTTAAGTTTGCTAAGACTTTTTTTTAACCGAAAATTTGACATTTTTCATAATTTGTTTTTAGTTAAAAAATTGACATGTTTCATAATTTTTTTTTTATCCAAAAATTAACATTTTTCAAATAAATTTTTCTATTTTAGATTTACTCGAAAAAAAAAAAAATATTTATTAAGTAAAAAATAATCTAATCATGTTAATTTCATACCCCGAGCTATAGTGACCGTGAAAATAAACAATTACCGAATCTTAAAATTGAAAATAGAAGTATAAGATAAATAATTGAGAATGGGAAACTAAATTTCAATTTTTCTTTTTATAAAAGGCACAAAAAAAAATAGAAAGAGAGAAGAAATTGAAGAAAACAAGGTTTCATTCGGTCCACTTGTGACCAAACTATAAGTTTTTGAACATTTATAAATATTTGAATTTAAAACTGGATTGCATTACATATTTTCTTTAAAACCTAAAACTTTTTTCTTAATAATTTACTGTTTATTTTCTTTTCAATTTTGAGATCCACAATTACCGAATCTTAAAATTCAAAATAGACGTATAAGATAAATAATTGAGAATGGGAAACTAATTTTCAATTTTTGTTTATAGAAGGCAAAGAAAAAAGTAGAAACAGAAAAGGAATTGAAGAAGAAAAGGTGTCATTTGGTCCACTTGTGACAAAACTATATGTTTTTGAACATTCATGAATATTCGAATTTACGACTGGATTGCGTTACATATTTTTTTTAAAACCCATGACTTTTTTCTTAATAATTGATTTTTTATTTTCTTTCCAATTTTGAGATGCTGTATACATATCTTAAAAATTCTTAGAGTGATACTATGTAAAATTAGTTGAAATATTTTTTTTTCCAAATTCTACATTTTATATATTCTTAGGGATAATGGAAATTTTTAATGTCTATAGATATAATTATTACTACTCATTTAATTTCTTCGTGAAGTTGTTTTTCAGATTCTACTCAGGGCTTAGTCATTTGAAGACGCGTCATTTAAAAAGTTTATAAGACTACTGAGATTCGACTTGATCCAGTCGGCCGTGTAGCGATGCGAGTAGCGTGTAAGTCTGGTCAGCGATAGGCTCCGAGTTCGGTTCTCGGTTAGGGCAAAGCGATTTTAATTTATTTCCTTATTTTCGAAGTGTATTAGTTTAGTACGTAAGTAATCCTCTCCTCCTATCTCCGTACTCCTTAATCTGTGAAAACTGGACAGTAAATAATCCCTAATCATAAAAAATTGCTCTCCCAAATTTGGAAAATCATTCTTTTTTTTTTTTTGTTAAAAAATTAATTTATATTTTTTTTTGTGTTCATAAACGATTGTTATAGTAGTAATAATTGTTAGTAACAAATTTTTATATTAATGACAATTATTATTAATTACTACTATTTATTTTTTATAGCAATATTAATTATTATTCATAGTATTGATTATTATTACAGTGATTAATACAAAAATAAATAAATAAATAGATGGAATTTCAGTTGGATTTGAACCCGGATCCCTAAGAATTTAAAAATTTAATGAATTATTTATTATAATTAATATGTTTAATATTATTATTATTTCAAGCCTGGTTTGACCGTAATCGAGGTAGAATGGGACAAAACTCCACTAGTTACGGTGAAACCAGGCCTCAGTTTAAATGAGCTATCAATACAGCGCCAAGTCTGTTTTGACCGTAAAATTGAGATGGGAAAAAATTACGGTTAAAACAGGACTTGAATTTCGACTCGGGGCGATTTCATCGCGGTTGGTGCCATTCGAAAGGGCTTGACTGAACTTAGATTTTGCATACAATTTAGACCGACTCAGACAGATAAATTTTCAGGAATCTCAAAAAAACACCAAAAAAAATTTTTTTTTATGTGATATTTTTAGAATATCTTTTGAACAGTTTCACCGATCGATCGGAAAAACTAATCAGCTCTTAACATAAAAAAACCACGTCGATCGCCGCTAGTCCGGTTGATTCGTTTGTGAGTTATCGTTGACAAAAGGAAACCGAAAAAAGTGTTTTTTCGGAATTACTCCGAAATTCCTAGTCCGATCAAATTAAACTTAAAGATTCTTCATGAGGCTTAAAAATTGCGTCGAATGCCGCCAACCGCGTAGAACCAGTTTATTCATTCAAAAGTTATTGCGGTTTGAAAAATAGTGTTTTATCAAATGTCTATTAGACTTTTGAGCTCGAAGAATTCAAAAGCAAACAAAAGCTATTTCTTCGAGCTCGGGGAGCTCAAAATAATCCATAAGTTGTATTTTTGAGCTCGAAGAGCTCAAAAATGTCATAAATGCAATTTCAAGCGTTTAAGTTTGGAATTGGCAGGAAGTTGCAGGGATGGACTTCAGGGCCAACCGTTTTCCTAATTTTTTTTTTGGTCATTTTGATCCAGTATCTATGTTAAACAATGATTTGACCTTCCGACAATAGTGAATGCTTTGACCATACTATGCACCTCAGAGAACTACCTTAAAGCCCATAGATCTTTTAAAAAATAATCAAAATTTGAAGATAATAGAAAATTAATTTTCGCGTTGTACGCACGTGCCCTAATCCTAAACTAATAAAAAATTAGGGTCCATTCTTTCGATTAGTTTCGAGAATTTCGATGCCAAAATAACTCCACTTTAGTCATCAATTTTATATTATGGGATATTTTTATGATTATCTAATCGTTTTACGTAAATTGTATTGATGAAACTATTCCTTTGAAATAGAAATACAATCTAAAAACCTGGATATCTGTTTCTGTACCAATTATAAAGTATGATTATAATAGAGGCAACTGAAGTTAGAAAAACTGCCTCACCCTCCACATGAGGTTTGAAATCATGTCACCAATGATAGACTGAACTGTCATTGCAGCATGAAATTTCATTACTCATGAAATGATAAAATGATTTATTAAGTTACAAATTCAACTTTGCTTAGTTTTAAGGATGTTCATAAACAAGAAAAAGACACCAATAGGTTATGGCTATTGGTTTCTTTCTTACGCACTATAGCTGCCTCTCTTTATAAAATATCGCTCACTCACTTCCACTCACGAAAAATATCGAAAGTCACTAATTTCAAACACTTTTTATAAAAAAATGAATACCGCTTGTTTATGTTTTTTTTGATAAAAAATACTTGAAATATCTTCAATTAATGATTTTCAGTTTTTTAAAACAATCCTAACTTAAGTACGATTGATATTTAATAAAACGTTTGCTTGAACGTCGGTCAGCATAGGGTTTGCATGTAAAATATACAAATTTTGAATGCTAATATTTCAAAATTTAGTGCCGCGAGGACTATTTAAAAAAATTCCTGCATATAGAGGAGACTTATGAGTATAAGTACGAAAAACTTCAAAAAATTTTAAGAAAACGGTTTTTTTCTTGGAACGTCCTTAAAGTTAAATTTGATGAGTGATGTTGACAATTTAGAACCTATCTGGTTGGTTGAGTCCGAAAGGAAGGAAAAAAGGGAAGCAAGAATCAATGGCCTGCAGGCTTTTTTTAAGCATTATTTTTATATCCTTTTTCGATATTGAATTGTCTGTTGTAATTCTATGCTATTTTGAACAACCATTTTTATCTTTTAGTATCGATATTATAAAAATCAAATTACATAATTATGTAGAGGAGGGGAGGAGAAATACAAAACAGTTTGGTAAAAAAATTAGCAAGTTCGAGCTCAAAAATAAGATTTGAATGGCATTGTGAGCTCTCTGAGCTCAAAGAGTTAGCTGCTCTATGCTTTTGAGCTCTTCAAGCTCAGAAGTCTGACAGGAGTTTAATAAAGCACTATTCTTAAAATTTTCAAACTGCAATTAATTTCGAATAAATAAACCGATTTTTACGCGGTTGGCAGCTTTCGACGCAGTTTTTCGAATTATATGATTTACTTTTAAACAAAAATTGATCGGACCGAAAATTTTAGAGAAATTCAAAAAATTCACTTTTTTTCGAATTTCTCGAAAACGATAACTCACGAACCAACCAATTTTCACGTTTTTGGCAGCGATCGACGTGGTTTTTCAAGGTTAAGAGTTGATCAGTTTTTGGAGTTGATCAATAAAGCCGCCTAAAAGTTATTCTCAAAAAACCACATTTAAATGAATAAGGAAAACGGTTGACCCTACATGCTACACACCCACACACACACACATACACACACACTGAATCCAATAACTTCGAACCTTTTGAAAATTTTTTATGTTCATACCGGGAAGTTAAAAATTTGTGCCACTTGGGTATATACCGCTAATTGGGGCATTTTTTTGCGTTCGATGGTTATATTTTCAAATCAACAAATTTTTCTAATCGCTAGCTGTCCCTACAAAGTGAAAATTTAATATCATTACACTCGTAATAAAATATTTTATTGATTATTCGACTAATTTAGAGCCACTTTTCCAAACCGGGCTTTAAGTATTTTATCATGGTGAATATGTTTATCTATATATAATATACATTGATATATTCACAATGATAAGAATAATAAAACTTTGGGTCAAGAAACTGGCCCTTAAATATTAAATACTGAGGTTTATCTTAATGATGCTTAACTAAAAAAAATTTTTTTTTTGATTAAATGATTTTTTTATAATATATAAATTGATAAAAAAGTTATGAATAAAAATATTTAAAAAATTTCATGCATTTCGCTCAAGCCTCCTATCATGTGTGAGTAACTTTAATATTGTCGACTATTTACTATGGATAGGTATAGTAGTCACAAAGTTGATGCAACTTCTGTATTGGTGATGCCTTCAGAAAATGGTCCCGAATTTCACATTGTTTAGTTGATTATTAAAGATATTTTAAATGAGATATTTATCATTACAACTCAAGTTATTTGTGACTTTGATGACCACTTTAAAATATTAGAAATTATTAGTAATTTCGATAATTTTACTTGCTTCCGAATAACATCATTTGAAATATGTAAAATAACTAATGTTGTTCATAAAAACAATAAAAGTTATATATCTTAAAGGTGAATTTAAGTAATTTTCAATGCATGTATTGTAAATAAATAATTTGTTTTAAAAATAACATGAACTTGTAACAATAAACAATGTATTTCCATATCTAGTTTGCTCCTGTAATTGTGTAATGGAAAATATCCCTTTTATTAGAAAAACTTTAAAATTGCTACAATATTTTTCAATATTAACTAACTCAATTATAACTGAGTTGAAATAAACAAGTGGGAAGTGGCAGGGATGGCCTTCAAGGTCAACCGTTTTTCGAATTTTTTCATACGCTTTTTTGGGGAGGAGCCCCTCAAACGTTTTCCTAATTTTTAACTTTCCGCTAAAAAAATTGAAAATTTTCAAAAATCGTGAAGTTATTGGTTTTACTCCGTTTTTCATCGATCGCTGCCAAGCCGAGCAAAATCAGTTCATTTATTCGTGAGTTATCGTTGACGAAAAAAATCGAAAAAAAAGTTTTTATTTTTTAATTACACCGAAATTTTTGGTCTGATCAAATTCGTTTTAAAACCATATCATAAAATTCGAAAAACTGCGTCGAATGCTGCCAATTACGTGAAAATCGTCCGATTAATTCGAGAGTTATCATTGTCGAAAGAAAACCGAAAAAAAGTGTTTTTTCGGAATACTTCAAAATTCCTAGTTCGATCAATGTAATAGTAAAGATCTTACATGAAGCTTAAAAAATTGCGTCGAATGCCATGCCTATCGGTGGCCACTAACCGGCCCGGGAAAAAATGATCAGACCTGACTATGCCTGTTCATGTGTGATCAGGCCTGAAATTAGACCTGATCAGGCCTGTTCATGTCTGAAGTGTTAAATACACACAGGCATATCCATGCCTGATCAGACCTGTCCATGCCTGTTCATGCCTGGTCAGGTCTGTTCATATATGTTCATCTCTGAAGCGGTAAATACGCTCACGCCTGACCAGGCCTGTCCATGCCTGTTCATATCTGAAACGTTAAATACCTCTGGCCTGTTCATCCCGGGAAAAAATGATCAGACCTGACCATGCCTGTTCATGTATGATCAGGCCTGACATTGGACCTGATCAGGCCTGTTCATGTATGATCAGGCCTGAAATTGGACCTGATCAGGTCTGAAATTAGACCTGATCAGGCCTGTTCATGCCTGCTCATGTCTAATTTTTCTTTTAGTTCTATTTTTAAAATTAATTTGTTCCGTATGACGCATCAATTTCTATCCCCTTATCAATTTTAAATGTACAACTTTCATTAAAAATATCAGCTTAAGCATAAAGTTCTTGATATCCAAAATAGATCAGTTGATATCGATAGGCGATAAGTCCTTTCAAGGTGTTTGTTATTATCTTAAGCTACGCCTTGGTTCATTGCTGTAGTATGAAAGATTGCTGAATTGTAGAACACCCAGATAATTCTTAGTTACCTATACGTTTTTAATAAAAAATAAAAAAAAAAATTTTAATTAAAAGAAAACAACAAAATTATAATTCTGGAATAAACCTTAAAGAAATTTTTTTTTATTACTGTGCATAGAGCTCTGATATATAATAAATTATTAATAATTAATAAACTAGGCATAGTTAACTTCCTTAACTGTAAAGATAAGTCATGTATGAAATTTAAATTACTTGAAGTAGTTTGAAAGATACCTCTAAAGTAAAGATAAGATATATAGTCAAGAGGTAAAGTAACAGTGTGGAGAGCGCGGCGTCTACGATTCGAATCCCCACAGGTACAACTTTTTTTTTTGGACCTGATCGAGTCAGACCTGACCAGGTCTGGTCAGGCATGGTCATTTTTCATGCCTGATCAGGCTTGAAGACTCATGTCTGATCAGGTCTGATCATTTTTTCCCGGGGGCCGAAAATTGGTTCATTTATTCAAAAGTTATTGCGGTTTGAAAATTCAAAAAATAGTGTTTTATTCAACTTCTATTAGATTTTTTAACTCGAAGAGGTCAAACTTACACGAAAATTATATTTTTGAGCTTGAAGAACTAAAAAACGAAATAAGTGCAATTTTGAGCACTTAAGTATGAAATCAACGGGAAGTTGCAGTGATGGCCTTTAGGGTCAACCGTTTTCCTAATTTTATTTTTCATTTTCTGCAAAATTTTGACTGGTTCATCCGAAACAGACAGAAAATAATTGAATTTGATAGTTAAAAAATACAAGAAGAAATAATAGGCTTAAGAAGGCCGTCGTGTAATTTGAAGTCTCTACTTGAAGATGTTACCTATCACGTACTATACCACATTGGCATTTCGAAAAAATTTTAGAAAATTCCAAAGTAGGAGTAGATCGCTTAGTAAATAAATAATTCCAGTGAATTATGATAATCATTATTTATTTAGCATTTCCAATACAAAAGAGTTACTTAAAAATAGTCCCGTTTCTTCAATTGTTGTCACTAGTCATACATGTTGTACAGCCACAACCCAGACAGCACTTAAACTTTGGCTGAATTTATTTTGTGCACTAAGACAGCGGTTTTTTAAATATGTTTCAAGCTTGATACCACGCACTAAACGCTTAGATAATTTCTAAATTTTGGTTCCTGAGAAACGGTTCCTGATAATTGATTTAGTCATCGAGCGGGAAAGTTAGATAACTGATCCAGAGAGTATGTTTTGCTTTTTTTTGCCAGTGGAAAACAATCTTGATATGCTGTGAGGTCTCGGATTTAAGGAACACATTTTTTTTTTTTTGTTATTCACTTTAAAAATTCAAGCATCGAAGTACGAGTATACTTTGTTACTATCTGGGTATATGATAAATTGATTCCGAATAATGATTGCAAGAGTTTTCAAAATTAAGTTCAAAATACTTTGAAATATCCCGTGATCGAACGATTCGCGATCAGAAAATCCCAGGAAAAAATTGTCTGGTAAGTTTTATCCCAGTAAAAATATCTCAAACAACAAAATTCCCTGATAAAAATATCCCACGACAAAACATCCTATGACAAAACATTTTCTGTAAAAAAAATATCTCAAGAATCGGGTAGAGTTTAGGAGCGAAGCTTCGGTAGGCTTCAAGAGTAGCTCTCCAAATCTCTAAATATTCATGTCGATTTATAAGTAATGAATTTGATAGTTTTTGTAAAAATAAAAGCCCGAGTAATTCTTGTCATATAAGACCTGTCTACGAACTAATCTAATTACAGCACGTAACACGATTCGGATATATAAATTTTAGTATCTCAGGGTATTTCTGTCGCGGGATGTTTAGCTTCTCGCGATGAAAATCAATGATTTTCAAAAAATATTGGTTTCACTTCGGTTTTTGAGAATCGAGTTTTCATTAAATCATGATTTAAAGTTTTGAGAGGATGTTTTTTTTTTGGGAGGTGTGTGTGGGGGAGGGGGAGGAGAAATAAAAATCTTTTAAAGACACCGAAAGATGATAGTCGGTAGTCCGCGATTTTCACTCACTGAAAAAAAACCTCTTTTCTTATTCCTCG
This sequence comes from Cotesia vestalis, assembly GCA_000956155.1. Classification (NCBI taxonomy): domain Eukaryota; kingdom Metazoa; phylum Arthropoda; class Insecta; order Hymenoptera; family Braconidae; genus Cotesia; species Cotesia vestalis. Next base: position 49,893 of record JZSA01002827.1, on the reverse strand, counting down.
CGCGTAAGTGTAAGGAAGACTGGGTCGGAGCCGCGTTAGCATCACTTTAATCCAGCCCTTGTTGCGTCAAAAGACGTCCGCTCTTGTTTTACTGGTCTGTTTCTGATATCTTTTTTATAAATTGGCGCTGCGCGTAGGTATCAATTTCCTTACAGTCTTCTTTCCGTTGTAGCATATAATTTACTAGGCTCGTACGATTGAGCATTCTGCCTACGCTTGTTTTGGTGTTGGCTCTGTAGTTCCTCCAGCGTTTGCACTTGAAGAGGAAATGCTCAGCATGATCAGTTTCATCTGGACAGTATTTACACTAAAGTGTGATAAAGACCCATTTTGAAAAAGTATCTGATAAACGAGCAATGAGCCCGTCGGCGATTGGTATCGGCAGCATTTGAGTCAAGAAAAAATTTGTCTCACCACGATTTCGGGTGAGGATTCGATATTCGGGATCAGACGTGCTGTCCGTTTGCCATTGTCGCATGTTTTCCATCTATTTTCCATTTTCCCTGTATTTCTGTCTTCACTTTTGCTTTTGCTTCATTCGTGTTGTCGCCTCTAGTTTTGAGGTCATACGGTTTTATTCTCTCTGATGCTAGTAGATTGCAGGTCACCCGGAGGGCCCCTCGCCGTTGTACTGCCGCTACAAAATCGGGCGATGCAGACGATAATATTCTTTTCGAAAGTATAAATAAGAATAGAATACTAGCTCATGCGATTCAATTCGGGTCAAGCAATAATTTGAACAGTTAATCCAAATTAATAATCAAAGAGAGCGTTTTAGTGATCACAAGTCTCAAGAAGTGACGTTGAAAAACTTGGTCATTAGTTACCTAGTTGATGGTCGCGGTCGGAAATTAATAAATTTTCGTCTTGAGGATGTACAGATTACGACGTATAGATAAAAAAAATGAGTCCCAAAAAAACATGTAATAATATGTTCAATATAAGTGTCATTTGCTTAGATTTGTCCATTACAGTAATTAAATAACTAATAGTTTTACTCCTAAAATAAACAATAATAAATAATCTTTTTTAACCAACCTGTGAATCTTTCAGTCCTAATCTTTCGGCAAGTTTTTTCCGATCTGGTTTACTAATATATTTTTGTGATTGAAATTTTTTTTCCAGGCCACGTCTTTGAGTATCTGAAAACACAGCTCTTCTCATCATTCCCTTACGTGGTCTACCTCGAGCACTTCCAGACCAAGGAAAACATATATTCATATTTGCTAATTCATTAATGTTAGGCTGCATTCCATTTGAAAATGTTCCTGCAGTTATTGTAGTAGTTCCAGATAAGTGTGGTCCATTTGCTGGATTACTTACTAAAAATAAAAATGAAAACATTATTAATTTGTATCTTAGTGGTAATTTCATCAAAATAAACAAGAGCTCATTAATTACACTGGCACATAGAAAAAAATAGTGTATACATTTGACCAAATCCATCTAGGGTTATTTTTTTAGATACGCTGATTCCAAATTTGAGGTGAGCTTAATTCGTTAACCTTTTTTTTTTTGGGGGGGCAAAATGGCCCACTTCCAAAAAATGTTAATAGTATATTACACCCCTTGGGAAGGAAAATAAGAAAAGCTTCAGATCACATGTAATTGTTGGCCGAGGCGAAGCCGAGGTCAACAAAAATGTGATCTGAGGTTTTCTTTTTTACTTTCCAAGGGCTGTATACTATTTTTTTTTCCGACGAAGGCGGAAAGCGGTAACTTTGTTTAGCGCAGCGGGACGAAAGTTGCCACTTTCCGCCCGGAGGGCAAATTTTTTTTTTTTTTTTTTTTTTGTTCCATGGCAAAGTTGTTTCTCACGTCAAAAGTTTTTTTTATTTCTTTCTGGACAACTGCATTCACTTTTATATTACTCAGAAAAACTATTGTTAACATAATGCCAATCATTCCCCTACTTTTACAGAAAAAAATTGTTCCAAAATAAAAAATGATGACTGTTACTGTCTATTCTATAATGGACTGTATTCTTAATCATGGATTCAGTGTCAAAAATGTCAAAAGTGGTCTCATGATTCCTGTTCAGGAGTTTATGAATATTACTCCGATAATTACATTTGTGAATATTGTGAGGATTAATTTATAATAACTCTAAATGATATACCTAAGAATCTTTTTACGTTTTCATAGTTAATGTTGTTAATATTAAAAATATATTGTTCCTAATGTTCTCTCATTAAAAAAGAGAATTAAAAAGAATTTCTCCGTGTTAAACGCCCATAAGAAAAAGAATTGGAAGGATTAGAAATCATTAAAAATCATGTTATTTTTAATTCTTTTGAATCCTTTTATTTTATCAGGTTTATATATAATAATAATTGTCTTGATGGTTAATGTAACAAATTATTTGAATTCATTACGAATTGTAAATTAATGAAATAACTTAATAATTGTTATTTTTCTATTAAATAAAAAATTTGGAAAAATACAACTTATATGTGATTTCGAGCTCGTCGAGAAGTCTGATGAAAGCTTAAGAAAACACTATTTTTTGAAATTTCAAACTGTCATAACTTTGGAATGAATCAACCGATTTTTACGCGATTGGCAGCAATCAATGCAGTTTTCCATGTTCTTTGGAAAAATCGACAATAAAAATCTTTCAGATGAAAATTTTCGGAGTAATTAAAAAAAACACTATTTTTGGTTTTCTTTTCTTCATGATATCTCTCGAACAAATCAACCAATTGTGACTGAATTAGCGGCGATTGACGTGGTTTTTCAACGTTACGAGCTGATTAGTTTTTGGAGTTGATTGATCAAGCCGTTTGAAAGTTGTACCTAAAAAACCACTTTTGAAAATAAATTTTTTCACAGTTTTTTTGAGATTTATCGAAATCTATTGGTCCGAATCGGTCCAAGTTGTATTAAAAATCTAAGTTTGGCCAAGCCCTTTCAAATTGCACCAGCCACGATAAAACCGGTCATTCCATTCGAAAGTTATAAGAGGTTTACACACACACACACACACACATACACACACACACACACACAGCCACACGGACACCATCGCAGGAATAGTCAGGGAAGCTTCCTAAGACATCAAAACGTCGAGATCTGATGAAAACTCGATTTTTGAAAAACGGGGTGAAAACAATAACTTTCCGATTTTTGAAAATCTTAGATTTTCTTAGTGGGAAGTTAAAAATTTGTTATTGTTATTTACAATTTTTTCGAATGCTCTATTTCTCCCTAAATCTATAAAATCAGCTGAAAAATATGATTTATTAATCACGATTAGGTTATGAAATTATAAGATAACTTGTTATTTAGAATTTTTTAGTGGCTCATTTTGCCTTTGCTTTCACGCGTAGGGCTAAAAATGCATCAATAACCCGAATTTGTGCTGATTAAAAAAAAATTAGAAAAATAAATTTTTGATCAATTTTTGAGGTGGGCCTTCTTGCCCCAGGTGGGCCGTCTTACCCCACCCTCTCCTAAACGCGAACAACCGCTGAAAATCGCAAAGCAATCATGAAAAATTGCAATTATTCAAGTGAGAAAAATTTTTTAAACTAAGCCTCGCACTAACTTTGAGCTCATGGAATATACATCTCGAAGCTTAGAGCGCTCAAAACAACTGTAAGACAATGTTTTTGATCTCGGAGAGCTCAAAAAAATTTCACTAACTAAGTGAAATTTGGAGCAATTTGCATTCGAAATTAGCAAAAAGTTGCAAAAATGGTCTGTTGAGCCAACCGCTTTACTAATTTTGTTTATGTGCCGGTGTTATTAATTATGGAAACAATAATTATCATCTAATAAACAGTCTCAAAAACTTTAGAGTGCTTTCAAAATGTGTGAACTCAAGAAAATTTATACAAACAATAGTAAAAATTATATTTTATTTTACGAGCCATAAAAATCCAATTTATGGAACTACGGTACTGAGAGTTATGCATCAGTTATTCCAAGACAATGCCATAAAAGTAATTATTTTTCATATTTTTGTTGATTTTACAATTTATGAAATAAATTACCATTCGGCAGCCGAAATAAAAGTAGATTTCCTATTCAAATAAAATCACAATACTAATGATTCCAATACTCCAATCACTTTCACAGATTCTTTTTCAAATAAACCCGTGTAACGGCAAATTTCATTAGAGACATAGTGAAATAAGAGGTAAATTTGAATCTACGCACATCTTATAATACTCAAATTAAAGCTTATTTGAAAACCTGTTAAATGCAAAGTACAGAACACCGATAGAAGTTCCCTAGTACCATTAATTTTGGAGAAGATTCTTTGGCCTGATTGTTGACCAAGCCCTGGTAGCAGAATCAAACAATTTTCTGAACCATACAGTTAATCAAGATTATTTGTCAACCACGTGAAAATTGGTTCATTCATTAAAAAGTTATTACGATTTGAAAATTCAAAAAATAGTGTTTTATCAAACCTCTATCAGGCTTTTGAGCTCGAAGAGCTCAAAAGAATAGAAAAACTATCTCTTCGAGCTCGGAAAGTTCAAAATACTACAAAAATTGTATTTTTAAACTCGAAAAGTTTAAAAACATCATAAGTGAAATTTTATGCGCATATGTATGGAATTAGTGGGAAGTTGCAAGGGTGGCCTTCAGGGACAACCGTTTTTCTATTTTTTTCATTATGGTTTAGAAATTTCAATTTGAGAGAGATACAAACCTAATAATTGTATTCTGATATTTCAGTCAAATTTATGTATGTCATTGTTTATGAAAACAAAAAAAAAAGGAACTTATGAAAATTATCAATTTTTTTTATTACTTGCAGAAAAATGTAAATTATTTAATCAATGTTTCTCAATACTTTCAGTGCACTGTAAAAAAGCGGTGTTAAATATGGACTCATTTTAACACCGCTATGTAACACCTGTGTAACAACACCGATGTAGCGGTGCTCTTTTGCGGTGTTAAAAATCCGGTGTTTAACCGGTGTGATACCGGTGTAACAGTAGGATAAATTTACAACGTATCGGAGTATGAATATTACATGATCCATAAAGTACAATTGATATTTAATATTTATTAAAATGAGACAAGTAACTGTTACGTTCTCGTAAATTTTAAATTTATTTTAAATTTTATAAATTTACTTTAAAAATTAATAAATAATTATTTAAATCAATCAATTATTATCCGAGGTATTTCGTAACGAAAATACCTCGAGATAACAGATTTCTAGAACGTCAACGCAGCCCAGTAGACTAAACAGTCTACGTTGTGGGATTTGGACTGCTTTGATGTTTTCATATGGTAACCTGAGATGCAACGTCACTAAAAATTCATTATAAAATCTCTTTGGAATAATCATTTGAAAACATTTTGTCTCCAAGCTTCTTCTGGAACAGTGAGTCCGAGGATTTAGCAGAGAAGCAATCTCTGCTGGTCCGAGGCTGAGCCTGCCAATTCCTTATTAATAATTATTTGTTAATTGTTTATCAATTATAATAGATATTTATTAAAACCTCAAGCCAGGATTGAGAGCGCTTATCAGCGTTCCACCCTGGTTCTTTTACCTAGAGCGCTAGCCAGCGTCCAGGTATCCTATCCTCTAAACATCCTAATTATTAGCCCCAGGGTGTGAGCGCTTATTAACTGTTCCACCCTGGTGAAATTGCCAAGAGCGCTAGCCAGCGTTCAGGCACTTTATCCATTACCTACCTTAAGGCAGGTAAATTGAAAGTAAAATATTAAATAATTTTATAAATTAAATTTTAAAAATTACTTCGCGGATAAATCAGTGACATGGCCCACCTGGAGTCTATTGACATCCTAATGAGGTCAAAATCTGGATTTAAATTATTTTAAAATTAATTACCCCCCGAAATTTGGGAACGTAACATAACATTGATTTGAGAATTTTCAATTCATAACATAAGGCAGAAATCAATTTAATGAATGTTATACGACAAGTTAAATAATATTTACAATATTAAATGTTTAACAACAATACAATAATTATTTTTATCGTAACTCTGATGTTTCTCATAACATAATGGATATTTTAAACATGAAAAATTAATAATTTGATAACTTTGATTTTTAACTTACCGCTAAGAAAATCAGAAATCTTCAAAAATCGGGAAGTTATTGTTTTCACCCCGTTTTGCAAAAATCGAGTTTTTATCAGATCTCGACGTTTTGATGTCTTAGGAAGCTTCCCTGACTATTCCTGCGATGGTGTCCGTGCGGATGTGTGTGTGTAAATCTTATAAAACTTAGTATGTAGGTAAACCTTTTATAACTTTTGAACGGCTCGACCGATCGGATCGGTTCGCTATATTTTGAAAAATCTCAAAAATAAAATTAAAAAAAAATTGTTTTTTTGGAATAATTTCTGAACGGTTCCACCAATCAATTCCAAATTATAACTTTTGAATGATTGAACCGATCGGAATCTACCAAACGGCATTCTAAAAAGTTTCCTCAAACTTAGATTTCCTATGAATTTGAATCGATTTGGACCAATAGATTTTGAGAAATTTAGAGATATCTAAAAAAAAATCGGAAAAAATTTTTTTTAGAAAGTGGTTTTTTTTTTAATAACTTTTAAACGGCTTCATCGATCAACTCCAAAAATTAATCCGCTCTTGAGCTTGAAAAACCACGTCGATCACCGGTAATCTAGTCAAAATCGGTTGATTCGTTCGAAAGATAGCGTGAACAAAAGAAAGCCGAAAAAAGCGTTTCTTTGGAATTACTCCGAAATTTCTAGATTGATCAATTTAAACTTAAGAATTCTTCATGGGACTGAAAAAACTGCGTCAAATGCAACCTACCGCGTGCAAATCAGTTGATTCATTCGAAAGTTATTGTGATTTGAATATTCAAAAAATAATGTTCTATGAAATTTTTGATCAGATTTTTGAGCTCGAAGAGCTCAAAAACGTAGAAAAGCTATCTCTTTGAGCTCGGAGAGCTAAAATACATCATTAGTAAAGTTTTAAGCGCTTAGGTATGGAATTAGCGGAAAGTTACAGGAATGGCCTTGAGGATCAACCGTTTTCCTAATTTTTTTTTTTTCAGATATTTTATTTGCGCATAAACTTATATTGTAATACATAGTCTTCTATAGCTTACACAACAGAATTATATTGTCATTATTAAAGAAAGTTCTCAGAATTTCACTGTAAGTGGGCAATTCATAAATTCTTAAGTTGTCCTAAAATTGTCCAAAAAATTTTTCATCCATCAATTTTGGAACAAATTTACAGCTGTGCAAAAATAAATTATCTTTTTTAAAATCATGTTAAAAATTGTCATAAAATTGTTCTAAGAATCTTCCAAATTTTTTTAACAACAAATTTGGAATTTTCGCTCGACGGCGAAGTTATCGTAGCTACTGATTTCAATGCCAAATCGGCTGGATGGGGTGCTGACTTCTCTGATACAAGAGGAAACGAAGTGGCAGACTTCGCAGCAAGACCTGACCTCATAGTACTGAACACTGGAACTACCACAACCTTTAGAAGACCGGGGTATGAAGAATCCATCCTCGACATCTCGCTGGCAACTTCAAGGATAGCCAACATGATTAAAGACTGGATTGCATCCGCAGAATACAGTGGTAGTGATAACCAGTATGAGACATTCAGCGTTGGACTGTCACCTGTTCTGACTCCACAACGAGTCCTTCAACAACGAAAGTGAAACGCTAGGAAGCTTGATCCAGAAAAAATGCGAACGTCATTTACACAGAGCTGGTCTACTCTTTAGAATAATCCGACTCCGGATATCTGCAGCGAGACGGAAAAGGCAGTGCTCAATGCGATGAAGGAGATTGCTGCCGCATGTGACGCTTCTACGCCGCGGCTGAAAAGTCTAAATTTCCATAGGCCGGCGTACTGGTGGTCAACAGTCATAGCAGAACTTCGCAAAAGATGCCATGAGCTACGTCGCTGAAGACCTACCGGCAAAAGATAGTGGCAGTGCAGTAGCGAGGCGCTCTCAGGGTTGCCGCGTTCATCGACCTACTAGCGTTTGAGAGAGCAAAACTCTATGACGCTAAGAACAGTGACGAAAACATGAAAGACGCAAGAACGACGATAAAGGCGGAAACCCAACAAGAGTGACAGGACCGATAGACATCGGAAGAGACGGGCAGATGGACAGCGCGCCTGATCCAAAACATCAACGTCTGGCTTTCTCGGAAGCACGGGGACACGGACTTCTTCCTCACCCAGTTATTGGCGGGGCACGAACAGTTTAACACCCATCTTTTCAAGATGGGGCTGCATCGCACGCTGACGTACAAATACTGCCCGGACTAAATCGACGACACCGAACACACTTTCTTCGAGTGTACAGAAGCAGCGCTGAAGAAACTATTGGCACCACGCTCTCCCCGGAGAGCTTGGTAATCTGCACACTCAAAAACGAAGATAACTGGTCAGCTGTCGCAGCCTACGCACAGCGCTTTTTAAAAGACAAAACCGAAGAAAAGGTAACCGCAGAAATTGTAAAAATTGTGTTAGTTAAAATATTATCAACACTGAAAAATTTATAACACCGATTTAACACCAAAAAAATTAGGAAAACGGTTTACCCAAAAGGCCATCCCTGCAACTTCCCGCTAATTCCATACCTGAGCGCTTAAAATTGTACTTATGACATTTTTGAGATTTTTGACTTCAAAATATAATTAATGTGATATTTTGAGCTCACTGAGTGAGGAGAGATAATATCTTGATACATTTGAGCTCTCCCAGCTCAAAATTCTGAAAGAAGTTTCGTAGAACACTATTTTTGGATTTTTCAAATCACAATAACTTTTGAATGGATCAACCGATTTTCACGCGGTTAGCGGCATTCGACGCAGTTTTATCATCTTCATAAGTGATTTTCAAGTTTCAATTGATCAAATCGAAAATTTTAGAGTAATCACGAAAAAACACTTTTTTCGGTTTTCTTTCGTTCACGATAACTCACGAACGAATCAACCGATTTTGACCGCACTGGCAGCGTTCGACGCTGTTTTTTTATGTTAAGAGCTAAGTAGTTTTTGGAATTGATCGGTGGAGCTGTTTGAAAGTTATTCCAAGAAAACCACTTTTCGAAAAAATTTTTTTTATAGTTTTTTTGCAATTTCTCGAAATCTACCGGTCCGAATCGGTTCAAATTTTCAGAAAAACTAAGTTTAGTCAAGCCCTTTTGAATGGCGCCAACCGCGATCAAATCGGTCAAGCCGTTCAAAAGTTATAAAAGGGTTGCACACACACACACAACATACATACATACATACATACATACATACATACATACATACATACATACATACATACATACATACATACATACATACATACATACATACATACATACATACATACATACATACATACATACATACATACATACATACATACATACATACATACATACATACATACATACATACATACATACATACATACATACATACATACATACATACATACATACATACATACATACATACATACATACATACATACATACATACATACATACATACATACATACATACATACATACATACATACATACATACATACATACATACATACATACATACATACATACATACATACATACATACATACATACATACATACATACATACATACATACATACATACATACATACATACATACATACATACATACATACATACATACATACATACATACATACATACATTGGCGTTCTAAAGAGTTTCCTCAAACTTAGATTTCCTGAGAATTGGAACCTATTCGGACCGATAGATTTTAAGAAATCCTGAAAAATCTCAAAAAAAATAAGAAAAAAATCATTTTTGAAAGTGGTTTTTTTGGAATATCTTTTAAACGGCTCTATCGATCAACTAAAAAAACTAATCTGCCTTTAAGCTTGAAAAACCACGCCGATCGTCGCCAATCCGGTCAAAATCGGTTGATTCGTTCGTGAGTTATCGTGAACGAAAAAAAACCGAAAAAAGTGTTTTTTCAGGATTACTCTGAAGTTTTCGATTTGATCAATTAAAACCTGAAAATCACTTATGAGGATGATAAAACTGCGTTGAATGCCGCCAACTGCGTGCAAATCGGTTGATCCAATCAAAAGTTATTGCGATTTGAAAAATCCAAAAATAGTGTTCTACGAAACTTCTTTCAGAATTTTAAGCTGGGAGAGCTCAAATGTATCAAGATATTATCTCTTCTTACTCAGTGAGCTCAAAATATCACATTTATTATATTTTGAAGTCAAAAATCTCAAAAATGTCATAAGTACAATTTTAAGCGCTCAGGTATGGAATTAGCGGGAAGTTATAGGGTTGGCCTTTAGGGTGAACCGTTTTCCTAATTTTTTCTCTACAATTTCTCTCAATTCCGGCCGGTTGCATAGACGAAAAGTAACATCAATTGAGAATTATTTAGTTTTAGAATTAAGTTATTTCTTAATCAAATTAAGTATAAGAATATTATTCAAGCAAACAATATTTTCACGCAAGGACTTGTTTTACGCATGTTTATATCATATTACTATAGAAATATATTTAATCACATGATTTGATTTGTATAAGCAAGAGGTTTGCTATGCCTCAGTCGATTAGACTTAACTATTATTTTGTTCACAATAACTCATCGTGAAATTACCTCAAACTAGTTAACACGTATAGGTATTTTATTTAATCGATGTATATTAAACTATTTCTACGAGAGCAGATTGGTTCTATCAGACAGACATTTAAATGCTTATTGAAACGAATGCTTACTAGTGAGATAAGGTCCCCGACAAGCCAATAATTGAAGGGTGTGATGTGCATGAGCTGTAAAGTGATGTTGCGTCGGCCCAGTTGGGTGACTTGGATGTGTTGGATGATGAGGGTGATATGCTGTTGGTCTTGCAATAGGTTTTGTAATTCCTGCTGCATAGTTAACTTGAATTGGAGGTGATCCTTGGAGACTGTGAGAATAACCTGTCGTACTCACCGTTGAACTTCCACTCGTTTGTTGTAGGGTCTGAAAATTTTCTGTAAATAATAAAATTGTGTTCAAAACGGTCAAAAAATTTTCTTCTATACTACTCAAATGCTCCGCAAGTACACGGTGAACTATAATTAACAATTTTTGTAACTAAAATTGACAACAAAACAAAATAGTGAAAATTCGCAATTAGTGTGGTTGAAAAACCACTCAAACAAATGAAAAGACCATTCAGCATCCGATATAGAAGTAAATTTTTAAATACTGAAATTCGAAGTTCTTTGCCTAGTCAGTTTCGAACTAGCATCAAAAGAGTGTTATTCGTAGTATAATAAAAAATTCAAAAATACAGTTAACAGAAATTAGCTTAATTTTGCAATTTTAAAGTTATTTGATGAAAAAAGCACCAAAATAATATTATTTTATGACTATTAATCTCTATAAAATCGTTAAAAATTATCATGAGGTACAAGTTTAGTAGGTCCAATCAAACGACGTGTCATCACCTTGAACGTAATATTTTCAGAAATAATAAATGTTAATTTACTAATATTTATATTATTATTAATAAATGTTTAATAATTAAAAAAATGCAAAATTCAAGTTCTTATATTACCTTAGACTTTTTACATCGTTTTGTATATTTTTAATATCTTATTATAAACTTTAAAGCTTCAAATTATCAACACTAAAAATTCAATTGAAAATTATTATATTTTACTTTTTTTAAGACCATATCAACTTTGAGGAAAATGATAGTACAGCAAAAAAAGCGAATTATAGCTTCAAGTGTCTAGTTTTCTGGTATGACCATGAAAATTTTTTATCATATTTGGGTCTGGAGTAATCCTAAGAAAACTACAAAAAAAAAAATCTGAAAAACGGTTGACCCTAAAGGCCATCCCTGCAACTTCCCACTGATTCCATATTTAAGCGCTTAAAATAGCACTTAAGACGTTTTTGAGCTCTCTCCGAGCTCAAAAACATAATTTATGTGTTATTATGAGCTCTTCGAGCTCAAAAGTCTGGTGGCAGTTTAATAAAGAGTATTTTTTTAATTTTCAAACCGCAATAACTTCTGACTACCTTTTTTAGGAATTTAAAAATTCTACTTCTTCAACCGATTTTTACGTTCTTGGCGGCAATGAACATGGTTTTTTAGGCTCTAATAATGATCATGTTTTATCAATAACGATTTAAAAAGAAAAGTCGAAGTTATGTAAAAAAAAAAAAAAACAGTTTTTTCGAAATTTTTCGTTTTCGACAACTCTCGAACGAATCAACCGATTCCGACGGGAGTTGTAGCAATCGACGTGATTTTTCAAGTTCAAGAGCGGATTAGTTTTTGAAATCGATCGGTAGAGCCGTTTGGAAGATATTCCAAAAATAACGATTTTTCGAAAATTTTATTTTTCCTTAAAATCAAGCAGACCGAATCAATTCAAATGTTGACGAAATTAACTGTTTTCCGAATTTTTAACTTCCCGCTAAGAAAATCAATGATTTTCAAAAAATCGGGAAGTTATTGGTTTTACCCCGTTTTGAAAAAATCGAGTTTTCATCAGATCTCGACGTTTTGAGGTCCTAGGAAGCTTCCCTGACTATTCCTGAGAGGGTGTCACTGTGTCTGTATGTGTGTGTGTGTGTGTGTGTCAATAAAAAGTCGACGTATTTATTACTTATCTTGTTACTTTTATAAATTGTTAAATATTAATAAGCCTTGTTATTTACGAGATATGTTTATTGAAGATATAGATATTAGAAGATCTGAAAGACTTGCAGCTAAGAAAAATAATGTAAACTTTATAATACCTAATTACTCTACTACTTATCTTGAGTCTTCTTTTGTAATCACATGTATTCGTCTGTGGGAAGAATTGCCTTCTGATTTAGTAAATTCGGCTAGCATTGAAATATTTAAGAATCAAATGTTTGATTACTTGCTTAACCTAGACAATTAATCTCTTTTCACTTAAAGGTTATACTTTATTTCTATTCCATAATCTTATTTCTATTCCATAATCTCATTTTACAGGGCATTAGTTAAATCTATATAAAATATAAAATATAAAATATAAAATATAAAATCCTAAAATCTAATCAGCTCTTAACCTTGAAAAACCACATCGAATGCCGTTTTGAAAATCAATATCGGTTGATTCGTGCGTGAGTTATCGTTGTCGAAAGAAAACCATAAAAAGTGTTTTTTCGGAATTACTTCGAAATTCCTAGATCGATCAATTTGAACTTAGAAGTTCCTTATGGGGCCTTAAAAACCGCGTCGATCGCCGCCAAGAACGTGGGAATCGGTGCATTCAGTCAAAAGTTATTGCGATTTGAAAATTCAAAAATAGTGTTTTATTAAATCTCTAGCAGACTTTCGAGCTCAAAAGCCTAGAAAAGCTATCTCTTTGAGCTCGGAGAGCTCAAAATGACACGAAAATTATATTATTGAGCTCGAAGAGCTCAAAAGCGTAATAAGTGCAATTTTGAGCGCTTAAGTATGGAACCATCAGCGGGAAGTTGCAAGGATGGCCTGTAGGGTCAACTGTTTTCCTAATTTTTTTTTTTTTATGAACATTCATAATGAATCTGTTGATTCCGACTAGAATGTTAGTGAGGCATACTGACAAATTAGTTTGGAGCGAACTTGGCTTTCTGAACTTAGGCTAGCCCAATTCGAATCTTATTTGTTTTAAATGAGGCAAGCCGAACATTAGTCTTTCTTATAAGTATCTTGAGGCAATAGGTCGCTCATCATCGGCGTAGCGTTGCAGTATGGTATAGGGTTCTCGTGCGTCGGGTACGGTGTTCGAGTCTCGCGCTGACATGTACGATTTTTAATTATTAATAATTATTAATTATAATTACTATTAAGACGAATGTGAAGTAAAGTTAAGTGTAATGTGTGACTAATGTATCTAACTTCTCTATCATCTCCTTCCCCTTTGACTTATAAAATGTACCAATCAAAACAAACTTCTTCACATTAATATTTGAAAAATTTAGTCCTAAATTTAATATTCATACTTAAAATAGCAAAAGTAGATAAAAGAAAGTGCCATCCGGCAGCCGAAATGGAAGTAGATTTCTTCTTTAGATTTAATAATTTTTTCCTTATCATGGATAAATAAAAAAAAAAAAAATTTGAATATGTCTTAAATTGTACTAGTAATTTTAACATGGTATAGGCCTACTGGGGACCCACCATGTAAAAGAAAGGGAACGCGTTTGATTACACAGTTCCTCATGAGTGGTGCGGAAATCTGCGTAATGACAGACTGACTAGAAAAAAAAAATCTGGAAAACGGTTGACCCTAAAGGCCATCACTGCAACTTCCCTCTAATTCCATATCTAAGCGCTTAAAATTGAACTTATGACGTTTTTGAGCTCTTCGAGCTCGAAAATATAATTTATATGTAACTTCGAGCCCTCCGAGCTCAAAGAGTTAGCTGTTTTAAGCTTTTGAGCTCTTCGAGCTCAAAAGTCTGATTGAGGTTTAATAAATCAGTATTTTTTGAATTTTCAAACTGCAATAACTTCTGAATGAATGAACCGATTTTTACGCAATTAACACCATTTAACCCAGTTTTTTAAATTCTACAATATACTTTTGAACACAAACTCATCAAACCGAAAATCTAAGAAAAATTTTAAAAATGCACTTTTCTCTAATTTTATCGACAACGATAACTCACGAACCAATCCACCGATTTTCACGTTCTTGACAGCGATCGACGTGGTTTTGTGGGTTCTAATAATTGTTTTATTTCATCGAAAACGATCCAAAAAGAAATTTCAAAATTATGTAAAAAAACACTTTTTTCAAAATTTTTCAACAACGATATCTCTCGAACAAATTAACCGATTTTCACGCAGTTTGCAGCAATCTATGCAGTTTTTCAAGTACTATGAACAGTATGTTAACATAAATTGATCAGATGAGAAATTTTAGAGTTTTTCGTGAAAAATTCCATTCTTCAATTTCTTTCGTTCACGATATTTCCTGAACGAATGAACCGATTTTGACACGGTTGGCGGTGGTCGACGTTGTTTTTGAAGGTTGAGAGCTGATTGGTTTTTGAAATCGATCGGTAAAGCCGTTTAAAAGTTATTCCAAAAAAACCACTTTTAGAAAAATTTTTTTTTGCAGTTTTTTTTAGATTTCTTGGAATCTACCTATCCGAATTGTTTCAAATTTTCAGGAAATCTAAGTTTGGTGGAACCTAATCGAATGCCATCAACCGCGTTTCGATCGTTCGAGCTGTTCAATAGTTAGAAGAGGGTCACATACTTACACACACGCATACACACACACATAGACATAGTGACACCCTTTCGGGAACTCTCGAAATGTCTTCCTAGGACCTTAAAACGTCGAGATCTGTTGAAAACTCGATTTTCGCAAAACGGGGTAAAGCCAATAACTTTCCGATTTTTGGAAATTTTTAATTTTCTTAGCAGGAAGTTAAAACAGTGAGAATAATCTGAACAAAAACAGTTTCAAAAACGTATTTAGTGTGCGTGGTTACGAAATATTTTATTTTTTTGAAATTCCTAAAATCTATCTACTAGGGCTTTTAAAAAAAATTGAAGTACACAATGACGCACACCAAGTACGTTCCAAAATTGTTTCTTTTAATTTTTAAATTTACAAAAAAATTTTTTTTAATTTCCGAAAATCATATGCAACCATATCGGTTACTTGGATTTTTTAATTTTTCATTTTACATTTTTTTGTAAGGAAATAAAATTTTTTTTTTCTTAATAATCTTATGAACGTGGACTTGGCGCGATTTTTTTACAGTGAAACTGTTTTTGTTCGGATAATGATTAACCGCATACACGTTGTTAAATTTCACGGCGCTGTGAACTTAACTCGACACATTCTGTTCAAGCATTTATATATAGCTGCATGGGGTGAGCTACAGTGGGAAGAGAACATTTATGTAGGTTCTATACTCTGCTATAACGGAGATATGGATATCGATGTGGGTGTATTAGTTTGTACATTGAAAGGACGAGCACGAGGATAAGCCTGATGAGGCTGTTGATACAATCCGAGGGTGCGGAGCACAGTTAAACATCCCGAAACGAGGGTAGGAGCTTGTGAGAAATCACCAATCCATTTCTATAGATATACTGATGCTAAAGATTTTCATAACCATAACCAAGAAGGGAACACGATAGATAAAGACATCCTGGAGTTGGAAATTCAGATAAAAATTCATATTTATATTTTGTGAAAATCTGAACAAAAGCCAAATTAAAAAAAAAAAGAATTGTTAGCAAATAAATTTATTGCTCAATTAATTGACAACCAAAGCCTATAATATGAAAGTAACCATATAGTTCACTATGAATAGACTTAAAAAAAAAAATAGTTTTTGTTCCAGAACACAAAAGCCGAGACCGAGGGTAAAGAATACAGTCTGGATTGTGGATTATCAAGCGGGGTGGTTTAATGCACACAATACTACACGAGCTATACTCGGTACGAAATAATAAACAGAATAACAGAACAAGTTAGCTCAATAAAATACCGTGAAATGTACGTGAGACGAATTATTTTTTTGCCTGAAAATAATTTATATTTCACGTGATGGGCAATTAAAGTTACTTTAAAAGGACAAGTGGGTCGAAACTTGTTGATGCCGCTTTAATGCTATCACTACGGACTTGAGACTCCAGACTCGAACTCACACTAAAACTCATATGAGAATTTTAATGGATGTAAAAAATATTTGAAATTATACTCGATGATAATTGCCTTCCCGGAATGTGTATCTCTTTCTTTAATGTCCTCGATCTCCAGTCTTACCTTGACGGATCATTTTTATTTTATTTCATTCATTATTTCTTTCTTTCTCTCCGCTTATCCTAAATTATTTTTAATCTTTTCGAAAATCATAATATTTTCTCTTTGAAAATTTGGATTGGGTTCTGATGGGGATTTCCCCATTGGGACCTGAGAGGGATTGTCCAATGAGGGCCACATAGGACTTTGCGTGACATCTCTATGTGGGGTCCCTATTAGGCAGCCCGATGAGGACCCAATAGGTCTTACATTAAAATTTCTAGTCGGGATGATGTTAAAAAATTATTTGTTAACAATTAATAAAGCTTATCAAATATAAACAAATCCTTCTGTCAGTGTATATATAATAATGATATCTCTATGTAGATTTATAAAATTATCTATGTATCCATAAAATCGCAAAATTGATTCTACGAAATTTTAAGGGTGCTCTGTTGCTTTAGAATTTATAAATATTTCAAAATTAAGAAAGTAATAGAGGTAGAATCAGAATTAAGAGATAACATTTTGATGGAATTATTCATTTAGTATATGGAACTATGAATTGCTGGAGGGCCTGGGTAACAATTTTTAAACTAGACAAAACTATTAATTTTTGTGAAATTTAATATTTTTTATAGTTTAATACAGTTTCTATTATTTCATTCGCAAAATACTATAGATTAAAATATTATTAATCATTGGAGTAACAGACTCTTAGATAAAAAAAGAGAATGTTCTATTAAAATCACAAAATACCCACTGGAGTAAAAAAAATTATATACAATTATATATGATTCACATATAATTATACATAATTATATATGATTGTATATAATTACATATAATTGTATATGATTATATATAATTATTAAAAAATGCTGCATCTAATTATATATTATTACATATAATCATATATATTTATATGTAATTATATATAATTATATGTAATTGTATATAATTATATATAATTGCATATAACATATAATTTTATATGATTATATATAATTATTAAAAAATGCCGCATCTAATTATATATAGTAATATATAATTTGATATAATTATATATAATTGTATATGATAACATATAATTATGAAAAAAATGCCGCAACTAAGTATATAATATTATTTAGAGCCATATATAATTATATACAAGTACTAGCTATCCGCCCGCTACGCTGGGCACTTGTATTTAGAATTGAATAAAATTGTATTTTTAGATTAAGACTTGCAATTAAATTGGAGTATTGTTTTGACTTACAAACATCCTAAATTCTATCGGATTGGCCTGTACCTATTATCCCTGTGATTATTCTAGCTCCCTGGTTAAAAATACTGATTGAAAAGAATTGAGAAGCGGTCACTCCATGCAAGCTGTATATCTATGTATACAAACAAAAGAATTGAAACTATTGAAAAGGATTCGAATTTCATCATTTTTAATTTTTTTCAATCAATATTTTTAAACAGGGCTAATATTCATTGTAACTTTCAATGTGTAATCACTATAACATTCCCGTGGCTTTCTTCCAAAAATGAATAATGATTAACATGAAGAAAAAGATTTGAAATAAGCATTGAAAGTTTCAATTAAAGTAATTTCAGGTTTCATAAGTGAAGTTGAAATTGGCCTAGCTTAAAGTTTGCTGTTATCTATGATTCTATCAAATTTTATATCTGTAGGAATTGTATTTGAAGAATGTTAATTTTTTGACAATTATTACTCCCGCACTCCTACGTTAGGGAGGAATTTTGTAAGATCCTATTGGAGATGATTTCTACATTATAAATAAAAGGTTCTAACAAAACTTTGAGTCAAGAAACTATTGTTTGAAAATAAGAGATTTTCATTGTTCACGCCCCCGCAATTCCTTTTGGGGTTAGAATTCGAGAAAATCCATTTTCAGCTGAAGTTGACATTATACATGAAGATTCCTACTAAATTTGGAGTCTGTAGAAATTACAGCTTGGAAATTAAAATCTTAGATTTTATGATCCACCTCCGCAATCTCAATCGGAAGTAGAATTTTTTTAAATCCGTTTTGAGATGATCTCATCATGTCAAATAAAAGATTCCTACCAAATTTACAGCTTTTAAAAACTATGTTTTGGAAATTAAGATTTTTTATTGTTAACACCCACTTCCGGAGTCGGGAACAATGAAAATTTTTCATTGTTTATAGCCACCCCCGCAAGCCCCTGTGGAGGTGAGATATCGTAAAATTCGTTCATAGATTATTTCTAAATCTCTTACAGAAGATTCCTATCAAATTTGAAGTCGATATGAGCAATAGTTTTAAAACGGGAATTTTTTATTGTTAATGCCATCGCAAACCCCTTTGGGGAAGGAATTTCTGAAAATCCGTTCTTACCGGACCTCTACATTGCAAAAGCAATATTCCTACCAAATTTCAATTCTCTAGGTCTTATAGTTCCAGAGATATCGTGATGAGTCAATCTATCTATAGAACAGCTCCTATATATTTATAGATATGCAATTATATATAAATTCTTTTACCCGGGAAGACGATAAAAAAATAAAAGTACTCAAAAATCATAGAAGATTATGTTGGTGAGATTGACGAAAGGGAGAAATAACTGTCACTAAAATGAATACATGAAACACTAACGTAGTAAAATATTTAAAATAACCCTGATTAAGAAATCTAATTTGAAATGATTTAAAATGATTTGAAATAATTTAAAATGATTTGAAATGATTTAAAATGATTTAAAATGATTTAAAAGCATCGGATTTTAACACTATATAGACATACAATTAACATGGAGGTAATCATTTCAAATCATCTTTCTGAATCAGGGAAATCGGTTAGTTAATTTATTTCTTGGTAATAGGTTCAGAGAACAGGGAGTGATAACTCTACTGAAACTGAATGTAAAACATACGGTGTAAAATTGTAAATCTACTGCCTAATTTAGATTTTATGTTTCGAGAATACAAAAACCCATACAAGAAATGAAGATCGGCCCGATACTGGGCCAAGACTGGCAACCAATCTTCATGAGATATCGGTGGGCCAAGACTGGGCGAGCATCGGATGGTAACACCAAGCCGATATAGGTGACTGAGCGTCGGTCAAATCAATGATCAAACGTAGCAATCAAGCATTGGCCAATCGTAGGCAAAATAAAACCAATTTTAGCTAAAATAATTTTAAAAAAATTATTTTCATTGTTTATATTTGAATTATTATTATTCTGAGATGATAGACTACAGGTTGATAGAAATTTATTCTGAAAAATCTCGGATGTGAAGGGATTCGAACCTGATCCGACTACGTGAAAGTCTCGAGCGGTTTCGCGGGCACTGCTACCTGATCTGAATGTAACTTTCTTAGTTTAACTAATTCAATTTTCAACAATTAATGTTTCTCAGTATAATTGAGTTAACTTGACTGTTGTTACAAATTTTTCTATTTATTTCATAATTGAAAAATTTCTGAATTCTAATAATAAAAAGTAACTTCCCAGTTTTTTAAAACTTTTCATTTTTTAAGCAAGAAGTTAAAAATTAATTAAAAATAAATGATTTATTAGTAAATAAATATATATATTTTTATATATACTCATAAATCTATTCATTAATAAATAAATTATTTATTAAGAATCATTGGTTTCTTGGTAAAACATTTTATTTATTTTTTTTTTTTTTTAACACAAATGACTAAATAAAATTGGTTAACTGATTGGGTAATGCAAAAATTTATCGTAAAAGTCCACTAAAAAAATATTTATTAACTTATTAAATCTATTTTAGTGACAACAAATGTTGATTTAATCTTAACAAAGCTTGTTGAATAATAAAAATATTTATTAAAGACTAAAAAATGATCAAAGTGATATTTAAAAAAAGAAAAAAACATTGTTAGTAATTTAAATTGTTGGTTTCTTCTAAAAAAATTTCTTAAAATATCTTTTGAAAATTCATTTACTAATTTTTCGTACTTATTAGCTTATAATTTAGCTAAACATTAAATTAAGAAAACTTAAAAACATTGATACAACATCCAATGATACAACGCCAACTTTCTGGCCCTAGTCATGACTAATACGTATTAATTGTTTTCAAGTTTTCAAGTTATTTGCTTACATTTGCTTATATACAGAAAAAAAATAAACTTTATTGATAATTAAAATACTTGAGTCAAGTAAAATTTACTTAAACTTAAAAAAATTTCTCAATTCAATAATTTGTCTACTTAAATCAAAACAATGAAATTTTTCAAAATAATATTTTTAGTTCAAAAATTTTTTCCTTGAATGAAGTTTATTTCTATCTAAAATCAAGTTGATTTTAAGTAGATTTCATAAAAATCTAACTATTGCATTCGTCCTCATGGTACAACTTTTAAAAAATTTCGCCATTTCCTGACTCAGCTCGACAAACTGAGTCAGAAAATATCGTTCGTTCAAAAGCTTATGTGTACACTAGCTGTAAGCACCCGCTTCGCTGGGTCATTTTTAGGTAGATTTCATAGAAATCAATCTTTTGCATTGGTCCTCATGTTGGAATTTACTCGGAATTTTGTTGTAATATCTCTTAACTAGTCGAGTAAAGCTCAAAAATAACGTTAATTAAAAAATTTATATATGTATGTATATATATATATATAACGCAGGATGTTGCCGCGATTGAGTCTACAGTTCTTGACGGATCTAGATGAAATTTGTTACACATATTCTATGGATAATAACCTTGGATGAGTTCGAAGATGAACGAAATCCATCAATAAGTTTAGAAATGGCAGCTCTTTAAAATTATCAAAATAGTGAAAATCACGTTTTCGGTAACTTCATTGATGTATAACTTTTGATTGAAAAGAGATGCCTAATTTGTGACCAATTCATGTGAAAGCTCATGAAATTACCTTTAATTTGACGTACACACATTGACATTTTGACCATTTTTAGTTATTTTAGCAAAGTTAAGAGTTCTATTGAACCATTTTCAAGCAATGTGTAGTGCAACCGACTTATGAATGTTATTCTGTTGAGGATTCTCAACAGATCCTAATGAAATTTAGTATGCAAATTCTTTACACAATAAGCTTGCATGAGCCTTAAAATGAGCGAAATCCTTCGTTTAGTTTAGAAATAGTAGCTCTTCAAAATGATCAAATTAGTAAAAATTACGTTTCTGGTGACTTCATTTATGTATAACTTTTAATACCAAAAATATAGCTGATTTTTGATAAATTCATGTAAAAGCTTACAAAATTACTTCTAATTTGACGTATAAAACGTTAACTTTTTGATAATTATTAGTTATTTTATCGAAGTTCTTCGCCACAAGAAAATTATTAAAATTACAAAAATTATAAAAATTGTGACTTTTGTAATTTTACTTCTGAACAACTTTTGATTGAAAAACGATAGCTCAATTCTAAAAATTTCACTTTAAAGTTGGTTAATTTCTCTTTAATTTATTTTTGAAAAATTTAATTTTTTGACAATTTTGAAATTATCAATGTCAATAATATTTCAAATCAGGAATTCAGGAACAAAACCAATAAATATAGCAAAAAATTGAAATCTAGCTTCCATCTCGGGCGGAGCCAAATGGCTTACTTTTAATAGTACAGTTATTTTTCAAATTTTAGTTAATATTAAAATTTTTTAGAATGTTTTAAAAGTTTCTAAAATGATCCAGAATATTTTTGACCGATTAGAATGTCGACATACATTTAAATCTTTCTAGATCATTCGGGATTATTCTAAATCATTCTAGTATTTTCTAAATCACTCTCATTCCATCAGAATCTCAACCTAGATTTTAGAACCTCCCAGATCATTCTAGAAATTTCTAAAACATTTTCATTCGATCAGAATCTAAAAATAGGTTTCAGAACTTCCCAGATCATCCTAGAAATTTCTAAAACATTTTCATTCGATTATAATCTAAACGTAGATTTCAGAACATTCTAATTCGATCAGGATCTCAGCATACATTTTAGAACTTTCTAAACTATTTTAGAATTTTCTATAACATTCTCGATCGATCAGAATCTAGACATACATGTTGGAACTTTCTAGACTATTATAGAATTTTCTGGAACATTCACAATCAATCGGAACATATTAAAGCTTTCTAGATCATTCCAGAAATTTCTAGAACAATCCAGATCATTTTAGACTCACATTTCTAAAATTAACATGTTTCAACCCCCATATCTTTTACACCCTCAGAACTATCGACTCGCAACCACTATAGTGCGCGATGGGAACTTTATACCTATTGCTACATACAATCACTGTTCGTCTGCGATCCGTAGTTTCGGCTGCAAAGTGAAATATCGGGACACACACCTCCAATTTTATATATATATATATATATATATATATATATATATATATATATATATATATATATTATATTGGTACGTACAACTCATTTAAAGATTTTGTCCAGGTTTCTAAGCAATTTGTTCCTAGAAGATGATCCGCGTGAGCAATAATAATTTTATAATGCGTGAAGTACGGCCAATTGACAACAAATTTAGCTAACTCTTTTTCCTTGTCTATATGCTTACGCTGCAAGCAATAACTTTCAGACATTAGTTGAATAACTTCTTCGACAGGTTTAGATGATTCGTAGTCATTTCCCTATCAAAAAAATCCATATTGGAAATCAGCCTGGATTCCCACATGATTTCCCATAAGAATCCAGGGTAAGAATCCCACATCAATTCCCATACCAAAAAGGTGAAAAAAATTTTATTCGAAAAATTTAAAATAATAATAAATTAATAACTGCTAATTAACTATTTATTGAAATTAACACTGAAAAGTGGATGTTATCTTTTTATCTCATGAATAAGCTACTGGCGTCTGGTGGACTTGAACCCGTACCTCATGGTTGACAGTCTTCTACGCTAGTCACTGGCCTGAGTCACGTTCTTACATGACGTATATTCATTTTCCTTATTTGAATTCTATATAGGAATCCACATATCTACACGTTCCTATATGGATTTCCCACATGGGAATCCATGTACTCACACTTTCCTATGTGGATTCCCATGGGAATCTATACATTCCTACATTAAATCCTATGGATTCCATACTTTCCTATGTGGATTCGTATGGATTCCCATACAATCCCATGTGGATATTTTTGATAGGGTGGTCTCAATTAAAATAGGGCGCCAGGTAATTTTTGATCTCTGGGATTACCAAACCAGTGAAAACGTAATCAAATAATTTTTATTCGCTAGAAATTATCAAACTAGCCAAACTTAAACTTAAACTTAAACAAAACTAAATAATCTTTACGTGCTAGGAACTCTCAACTAGCTAAACTCGAACTTAACCGCGAACTAGATAATTCTTTATTTATCAGAAATTTATCAAAATGAACCAAAACGAAAACTTAACCGGAAACAACGAAAACTTAACAAAAATAGAGACTAAAGGACTAAGGACCGGAAAGACAACGGGATGCCTCGGGGTCGCTCAGTGAGTTAGTTTGTGGAGAGAGGGCATGATTCTTGTAGAGAGGTACCATGATTGTAATAATTTTATTCGCAACACCAAAAATGTATGCTTAAAACAAAACTCTTATTTATTCAATAAACCGTAAATTTAATTAACAAACATGATTCTAAATTACTATAAGATTATTGGAATGATTCAGCTAACAATAATTAACGCTAAAGCCAAGTTACAGAACCGTACTCTCATAAAATAAAATAAATAAATAAATAAATAAATAAACATTACTGGCTCGAATAACAATCTCAAATAAATATGTCAATGGAACTCTAAATTATTTACAATACAAAATTTATTATAGCCAGGGTTATCTAATATCTCAAGAACCAAAACTCTATTATTAACGTTCAAATTACAACAAATAAGACTCTCATACTTGATATAACAATGTCGATGCTGAGTAACTTTTTATATTATATTAAACAAACTCCATCAATTCTGTATTCATATCTGTAGCTCAAAATAAAACGCAAAAAACTAAAATCTTAACCTGTAGCTGTAACAGTACGCACGTCCGATCACCTGTAGTAATCAGAGGCAACTCTCCAACTCGACTGAACTCTACGAAGTCTCAACTGTCTTAAACGTGACTCACTCGAACGCGAGCTCAACATAAACTAAAACTTAATACTCAATTAATTCCCAAAATTATTTTAATTTTGTTCCTCTATAGCGGAGCGCTGGCGTCTCAGCCAGTCCTAGGCATTCCACATAGAAGTTTCAAAGGGTTAGACTGGTGTCTAACGTCAAACGAAACCGGGTGACTTATAGTCCCACTCCACGGTAATGTTGACTTACCCTTGTACTCGGCAGTCTCAAAATTCAATAACTCAAAACTCAAAATAACTCAATAAACCCTTGAATGACTCGACCTCAATATTTTCCCAAAACCTGACTCTACTCTCTAAAATCTCAAAATCTCAACTATATCTTCAACTCTCTAAGTTCACTTTAAAACTGTAGTACTAGCTACTCGGCATCAACACTCACTAAACTCACAAAAACTATAATCGTTAATCCTCAAAATGATTTTCTACAATATTTGACCTTGAAATATCAGCTTAAAATTACAAAAATACGTTGGTGCTAGTGACGTTCATTTTAAATAGACCCCGGTCGATAAAATAACGTCATAATATATATATATATATATATATATATATATATATATATATATATATATATATATATATATATATATATATATATATATTATAAAAAACATTTTAAAATTATAAAAAAGATATTGATTTTTTTATTAAATAAATTAATTTTCATTCATTCAAATTCGATCAAATTTTTTGTCCGATTCAACATAAATAAAAAATTGCTAGAGATTAACTTTGATACAGGCCACCAATAATGATTATTTGGATGGATTAGACTTTGTCAATAATCTATTATTGTTAACGATGTAGCCGAAAGATTAAGCGCTTCGAATAACTCAAAAATACATCAACATTTTAACTCATAAAAAAGAACAAAAACAATATTTAGTGCGAATTATTCATAAAATCAAAAATACTTATTATAATGCGATTACAAATTGCTTAACAAATAAATTTAAATAGAGACGGAAAACAAACAAATAAGCGGTGATATTATTAAGAATATATTTAATGCACCGTATTGTTAACGTTACTGTAACTATTAATCATTCTAATAAAATTTTTGGAACATTTATAGATGAAGTAACTGATTATAACATATGAAAATTTATAGCAAGACTGAAAAACTATGATAATAACTATGAACACAATTTTAACCACGAATAACTTCTGGAAGAATGATTTTATAAACTATCTACTTAACAACAAAATTTTTTGAACAAAATTAGTTCTAAATAGTTTTTAATTAATTATTGAATTTTCTTTTAATCAATGAACTAAGTTATATATCATTTTTAAGATTGTTTGATAGAAAATAAATTTTATTTATTTAAGAAATCTACTTCCATTTCAGCTACCAGATAGCCTTTTTAACTTTCCGTTAAGAAAATTAAAAATTTTCAAAAGTTGGGAAGTTGTTGGTTTTATCCCGATTTTCGAAAATCGAGTTTTCAACGGAAGTTGACGTTTTGAGGTCCTAGGAAGCTTCCCTGAATGTTTCCACGATGATGTCCGTATGTCTGTATGTATGTATGTGTGCGTGTACGGCCGTATGTAAACCTCGAAAAGCTCAAAAGCATAGAACAGCTACCTCTTCGAGCTCACATTAAAAGAAAACCGACAAAAGTTCTTTTTCGAAATTCCTATTTTGATCAATGTAAACTTAAAGATTTTTTATGAGGCTTTAATAACCGCGTCGAATGCCGCCGACCGCGTGGAAATCGGTTCATTTATTCAAAAGTTATTGCAGTTTGAAAATTCAAAATATAGTGTTTTATCAGGCTTCTATTAGATTTTTGAGCTGGAAGAGCTCAAAATGACTAAAAAATTATATTTTGAAGCTTGAAGAGCTTAAAAACGTAAGAAGTGAAATTTTGAAAGCTTAAGTATGGAATATAAGCGGCAAGTTGCAGAGATAGCCTTTAGGGTCAACCGTTTTCCTAATTTTTTTAACAGTCCAGTCATCAGACGAGTTAAAAAAACTTACCTTAAATTATCCAAAAATGAATGTAGGACTCACTCAAGTATTTTATAATCATATTATCGATAGTGAAGGCGGACATAGAACCAAACTTACAACTATTAAAAATTCTTCGAGGAAAAATCATCAATTTTTAACGGAAACAAGAGTGAAAGTCGAACGAAATTATTATCATTATCATCTTTGATTGATACCAAAATACAATTGGAAGAATGAACAGAGTGGTACAGTAATAGTTTCCATAGCAAGAAGTTGAAGTAATAAACAATCAAATAATCATATCCTCTCCTCTGTTGTAAATTAAAAAAAATTGTTTTTATTCGTGCTATTTTTCTTGGTGAGCTCTTTTTTTTTCTTCAGACTTCCAATGAGAAGTGACACACACGCACACACACACACACATCCAGAGGTAGATATTTTCTTGAAAAATAAGCTCCTAAGGCTTCAAAAAATTAACTCACAATCGAGATTCAGCGTCTCAAATTTATCTTGGCAGCAACAATTCAGTAAATTTTCTTGATACTGACAATTTTTTCAGAAAAATTAAAATTGCCGAATTTGTACAATCTAAATTTAAGGAAATAACATTATTTATAGCACTTCATAATAACTATGTTTTCTCTTGTCTATTAAAAAAAAAAAAAGCTTCACTGACAGTCTAAAAAAACATTGAACGCGAATAAAAATAATAAAATAACATCAGTGAACGAACATAGCCAGAGATATTATCCTAAGGATTTAAAGTGGTAACAATAGTATATTCTATTATACTTGTGTGCCCTATAAAATACTCATCGGGTTTTATCGTTGTTTTGCCAACCAATGAACATACTCTAGTGGTTAAAGCTATTCTATAGTCTACAGCTTAAGCAGGAACATTGAATACAAATTTTTTTACTACGCATGATGTCAAAAAAAAACCCTCTAATACACACGATATTATTACAGTTGTTATTTCTGCAATGAGAGAGTAAGAATTAATTATAAAGAACTTTTGCTACATTTTTTTACCTGTCAAACTTTATGTGATACTGCTGACCATTCTATAATATTCTTCTAATAATCGATATCTTCCAATTATGATCAAACTAGAATTTTACAAATCTTTAATGTAAAATAAGAAACAATTTCCAAGTAGTTGATTTGACGAGCCAGCCCGAAACTGTGTATATCTTTAGGCTCAGGAATGTATTTTTACACATAAAAATTGATTCTTAAGTTTCAAGGTAACTAATTTTCATATAAATATTTAAGTTCGAGTAAAGTTTTTTTTTGTTGATCGTAAAGAAAATACAGATAAAAATCGGCAATAAGAAAGAATTAGTTGATTAGCAATCTTTACGCAGCCTTTAAGCTTTTTTAAACTAGATAACAATAAATTTTGGTAAGATGTGAGAAAAACGATTTCAGCCATGTGAAAAATATCAATTTTCATATCATAATACTTGTATCATCATTGTACCCAATAAAGAAATTGTTGGGTACAATGTTTTTTTTTCACGACTCAAATGAATTGAGTAATATATATTAGGGTACATATTTATATATATGAAATTCAAAAGATGATTGATTACTAGACTGCCTAACAATAAATATTAGGTACACTTGAGTTGCAAATTATATTTTGATTATCAAACATCGAAAGTTGTATAGTTCAATGAATCACACAATCATAACGTATATTTGCCACGTATTCCGGTAGTGGTGCAATTTTCTAGCTGAATTAATCGTATATGTTAGTTATTTATATTGTGTGTATATGGGTCATGATCTTTGATAATATTAATTAAGTGTTGTTTCAATATATTTTGATATAATGAAAAAGAAATTTAATAGTTCATTTACAGCTGAGACCGAAATCTAGATCGTCCAATTATGTATTAAAAACTTTGGCTACGATCAAGCACTCCCAAATAAATCATATGATAATAAAAGTAGTCGTTTTAGGTATTTCAATATCAATTATATTAAGCCGTGTTGCTAATTTTTATGATTGATCGTTATTATGTTTCCTTAATGAAAGTGAATCGGTGACTAATATCAATAATAATTTCACTGCATTTAGATCGTCGGATCATGGTATGACGACGCTGCTACCGGCAAATATACAATGCAAATAACTATATAGAATAAAACTAAAGTGTGAAGTGTAATTATATTCTAAAGTATAAAACGCGTTATTGGTAACCGCCGGAGAATGATGTGGCAATAATGGTCTCTACCGTTGTTTATACAAAATAATTATTTCTATATCTGATATTGTTTCGAAATCATTTCACTATGGGAAGTTTACATTTAAGATTTTTTTTTTATTTTAAAGAAAAAACGAGTAGTAACTTATTAACAGTCAAAAGCGAAGTGACAAAGAATAAAAATGATAAATCTTATGAGTGTTACTAGTCGCGTGCCGGTTATAAAAAAAAAAAGATAATAATGGGGCTTAAAATTGATAAACAGAATAGTAATGCAATAATAAATTATAAAATCACGAATCTACGTACAGTTATTTACCATGCATAGAGAATTACTAGTAGCAATTATATAATTGAACTTCCTATTGAATTGATTTTCTATGGTATACAGCTTGTTACATAACAATTTATTATGAATTTTTCAAATATTCGGTGTATTTATGTAATCGTTTCTTTTTATTTTTATTTTATTATATTTGAAAGTAATGTAAAACCTTAAATGATTTAAGCTGTGAAGTATCCGATAATTGTTCACAGTAAAAAATTTTGCGTCAATGCATCAAAAAATTTTTGTGCTAAATATTTAACACTTTTTTGTGTTAATTTAAAAAAATAAATGTTAAACTTATACATAAAAGTGTTAAATATTTAACACAAAAATTATTTGGCACAATGACGCAAAATTTTTTACTGTGTATGATTTAAACATAAACTTGAGAATGAATTATATATAATTAATAATGATAATAATCAATAGTATTATATACAAAATTTTTATATGATTTGCAACTATCTAAATCGTTATAGTAACAAAATTCAATATATACTCTTTATTATTAAATGGTCAATTTTTCAGAAAAATTTATTATAATAGTTAAAATGATAACCTTTTTGCCGGAATCAACTAAATAAATTTTATTATATTCAAAGGATTCTATGAGCGCCAAAAAAACCGCTAATTTTTTTTAAGATGAATTTTTTCTATTTTCAATATAACTACGCTAAAATATTTGAATTAAAAATCTTAAATCTTGTAATTTCCTTTACTTTTTTTATGAATAATGGAACTTATTATGCATAAATATCAAATCTCATCAATCACCAAATATTCTATCTTACCATAAAATTGAAAGGAACGTTGTATAACAGTTTAATAAAAATGAATTTGTTCCTTTCAATTATAAATAAAAATTACAAAATTCTGAATAATATATGCAATTAATGTTTAGCAAAATTTGGGCCCATCTACGTCTAATACAGGAATAATTTTTGATAAAACAGATTGAAATAATTTGGAATTAGTAAGTATGCTCAATTCTACGGCTAAAAAAAGACTATTATTCATATTGCTATATACTATTTATTGCAATGTTATTAGTTCGGTACGCTTGCATAGAAAAAGAGAGAGCGAATAACAGAAAATACAGCTTCATCGAACACATCGGAAGGGACAAGTAACACATGCACGTGGCATGGTCAATGCATCCGCTGGCTGACAAATGTACGAGAACTTGTAGAATGTAAATACACCCACATACAATATATCCAAAATCCTCTCATCTTCTGTTTATTTATCCATTCTTTTCATCTCTACTATATATAACTTCAGTGAATATGTATGATTTTGTCAATATTAAATGTAACTTTCGCACGATCTGTACGTTTATTATTTTTTTACCCGCACCCATTAATCGCTCAACGCTACAAACTAACAACATCTATCAATCAGCTCATTAAATCGTAAAGCATTTATGCATGAAAATAGACTGTGATAAAAAAAGGCAAAAAAGAATGCACCTACATGGAGCAAGTTTATGAACTTTTCATGATTTCCTAGCTTTGAAAAAAAAAAACAAAAATTTGGCGATTTCAATGATCTTGAACTGTATAGAAAAAAATAATTAGGAAAACGGTTGACCTTAAAGGACATCCCTACAACTTTCCGCTAATTCCATATCTAAGCGCTTAAAATTGCACTTATCACATTTTTGAGCTCTTCGAGCTCAAAAATATAATTTTTGTTATATTGAGCTTTCCGACCTCAAAGAATTAGCTGTTCTAAGCTTCTGAGCCCTACGAGCCCAAAAGTCTGATAAAAGTTTAATAAAACAGTTTTTAATGAATAACTTTTTAATGAATAAACCGATTTTCATGCGGTTGGCGGTATTCCGCGCAGGTTTACAAATTCTATGAAATACTTTTAAACACAAATTGATTAGACTGAAAATTCCGATGTAATTCGAAAAAAATCACTTTTTTTCGACTTTTTTCATCAACGATAATTCACGAACGAATCAACCGATTTTGACCGGCTTGACGTCGATCGACGTGGTTTTTTTTATGTTAAAAGCTGATTAATTTTTTAAATTGATCGGTAAAGCTGTTTAAAATGTATAAAAAAAAAAACCACATTGAAAAAAATTTTTTTTCGTAGTTTTTTTGAGATTTCTCGAAAACTACCGGTCCGAATCGGTTCAAATTGTATTCAAAATCTAAGTTTGGCCAATTCCTTTCGAATGGTGCCATTCGCAATCAAATCGGTCAAGCATTTCAAAAGTTATGAGAGGTTTACATCCACATACTCATACATAGTGACACCTTTGCGAGGGTAGTCAGGGAAGTTTCCTAAGACCTCAGAACGTCGAAATCTGATGAGAATTCGATTTTTGCAAAACGGGGTAATTTTTTGTCAG
The DNA here is from genome assembly GCA_000956155.1 of Cotesia vestalis. Classification (NCBI taxonomy): domain Eukaryota; kingdom Metazoa; phylum Arthropoda; class Insecta; order Hymenoptera; family Braconidae; genus Cotesia; species Cotesia vestalis. Next base: position 18,165 of record JZSA01002827.1, on the reverse strand, counting down.
TTTTGCAACATCTGCTGTAAGTCGCTGGAAGAAGTGAATTTTGCGTTTATCGGTACAAAGAGAAGAAATTAAATGTTCAAAAAAACGAAATTTTATAACACTTACGAGATCAATTGATGTCGAATTTTTATAAAATTTGATTTGAGTCAAATTCATTCAAATATTGTTCATTCGGTTGTGACAACAAATCTAAAAACAATCAGAACAGTTTTCTAAAACTTATAAAAAATTGATGTGTGATGAAAACTCTATTTTAAAATCTTGAAAATTGAATATAATTTATTACTAAAATTTTATTTGCGAAAAGTTCAAAATTTTGACCTATGATTTCTTTATCTAGAGATAAATTTAAACTCAGTGACATTAATTTGCATTGGAATCGGAATTATAAAAAAATTCATTTCTTTAAGCGAATTATTTTTTGACGATTAAGATAATTAAAATATTATAGATGAGAGATCGTTTTAGAGTGGAGGTTGATACGTCATTGAATTCTGACGCTTGTCTAATACTATAGGCACCAATCGTAAGAGCTTAATATTAGGGTGAAGCTAAGTGGCAGAACAGCTGACGCCACGAACTCCACCCCAGGAACGAAGTCCGTGAGCAGTAGTATGAGTACAAGGCAAGAGATTGAGTGAGCAACTGAAAGAGAAAGAGCTTCGCCGACCTGCACGCACGCTGCGGCTCGTCTTGAGTGTGTGTGGATGAGATTTAGGGAGCGAGAGTGCAAGCCTGGCTCCGACACTGATTTGTAGCGAGCTTTGTTTCGAGCGTGAAAGCCTTGTCAGAGAGTTGCCTAAAGAATTGCTTTATGATCAAATATTATGTTAATATTAAAATGATATATACATTCATATATCGTTTTTATATTAATATATTTATATATATACTCACCACTATTTCGGCGTCGCTCATAATCATCTGCAAGAATAGCCTTTACGCCGAATTTGAGTTCCGGTTTTTCTTTTGTTTGAATACTTCGAGATGATTTTATAGTAGGTGATGCAAATGAGTTAATGGGACTTATGTCCCGATCAAACTGACCGTCATTAAAATTACGATTATAATTATCCTCAATACTTATCCTTTCTTCAGTTTCACTTGTTATTTTGATTATTCTTAATGGATCTGGATTGTCACAACCTATCCCATCCCTATCAAGTTCTACGTCTCTTGAGATTTGTTCATCATCCTGAAGATGACTATCTTCCACTTTTATTCTTTCAGTCAACCTTATCTGTGTCACCTGCTCATGATAACTAGTAAATTCACCATCCGTTTCTGGTTCAGTCTCAGTTTCCATATCTACGTCTATTCTGACTGAACCATTTTCTTCATAATCATCAACACTGTCCGTATGACGACGTAATCTCTTATGATGGCCAATATTATTGACTGTAATCCCGGTCTTTTCTTTATCGCGTTGACACGCCATCCAACTTGCTGCCCAATTATTTAAAGTTAAACTTAATTCACTATCTGGAGCGGTGTTTCTTTGTAAAAGATTTTCCATGAGAAAATTTGAAGCAGTTCGTTGCTCCAAATTTTTTAACATCGTAGCGGGTGAAGGTATCATAACTGTTTTTCACACAAATACTAGATATAAAATATTAAATATTAATCTTTTAAAAATTTATTTATGCTAACGATAAAGATTTCTTTCTTAATAATAAAAATATTTTCATATTTAACTGAAATGACACAATTTTTAAATAAAAACACAATTACAAAATTTCTATGTTCCTTAATTATACAGGTCACTGTATACAGTTGTATTTGTATTCACTATAATAGATCACTTAAATAGTGAACACCACTGACGATCGGTTTAAATCTGTATGACAACTCGAATGTGACGCGAATGTACAACCCTCGAATGAATAGGTGGTCAGAAGAGATGTAGCATTTCTCTCTCTTTCTCTTTCTCTCTCTTATTCTTGTTCATGATGCCCCTACCCTTAATGATCTGAGGGAGGCTTAGCGACGATGCCAGACTTGCTGTTTCACTGAAAGGAGAACGCAGTTTCTCTGAGGTTAGATTACTTTCAACTTCTACTAAACGGAGGTTTCACTATCTCGTCCATGCAATCGTTTTTTTTTTTTTTTCATTTCTCCCTCTCAGTTAGTTTAGATAATACAAACGATAATCCATGCTATTCAAGGTTTAGCCTGTTTGGTAATGTCGTAATAAAATCATACTTCCATCAAATAGCACCGCATACCCTGTGAAACAGAAAACAGATGAGCGCGCGCACGTCAGGGTTACCGTAGTAAACAGTAAAGGGATGTAGAGGGGCTGTTCATGATAGCAACCAAAAGAGAACGCAAATGAGTGAGACGTCAAGCGCAAAAGAGAAAATAAAAAAAGTTCAGATTCGCATTCCTTTAGTCAACGATTGGATTTTATTTGACGATGCCTCGCGTTCTGCCGGCCAATCCTCGTCGAGTTACGGGGGTGAAATCAACCACGCCCATCTTGGCCACCCCCTGCAAATATAAAGGGTAGGGCATGTATTCTGCATTGTGCCTACACCCTTATCAAGTTTATTATCTTTGCCACCTATCGTGATCTGTATGTTTAGCCGTTTAACGCAATGTTGTTTTTATACTAGAAAACGATAGCTGCATGTGTGTGTGTGTGTGTGTGTGTGTTCGTGTGTGTATAGTTTAAGTATATCCAATGCTTATTTCATACGAAATACATCTCCATCAATATTTCCTATATATTAGGATATAAGATACTTTTACTCATAAATAATTTTCGATAGATATTTGCGCTAAAATTGATAATTGTGCTTTGCAACAGTTCAATGAATTAGTTATTATTCAAACATAGACATTAAATTTAGTTTCGAATGACCAAATATTGCTCCAACAATTCATAGTTACATTTTGCAATTTAATATCATTTAGAATTCATCAATAAATAAACATTTATTCAATTATCATTTACTATCATAAATATACATATATCAAAAAAATTTAGAGGTATTACACGATTATCATGATTTATGTCTCGTAAATCAACATTTCTTCCTTTAAGTTTTAATTTTTTTCTCATAAAATTTTTTCGCCCTATCAATTTTTCTTGAATTATCCTTAAAGATTCCGTTAGTGGCGATATTAACAAATAAGATCGGGAAAACATAGAACCAACGAGAACGTTTCACTATGTTATCGAAAAGGGAGAGACTCCGAATAAACCACGCCTCTACGTTGAAAACGTTTTAGTAAATGATATAAGAGTGAAAGAGAAAGAATGCTGGCCAGCTAGTGCACTACAGCATTGCTACTTATCACTCTCTAGCTCAATACGCTAGACTCGAGAATCGAGAAATTTTGTATGATTGCAAAAGAGATGAGTATGAAAAAAATAAAAGACACAAAAGGTCTATGGTATATGGTTGAAAGCAGGTAGAATAAAGAATAAAAATAAAAATAAAAGAAAAAAAACAATAAAAGGGAGGAAAAATAATGAAATGAACATCACAAGTCGGGCAAATCGTTGAGAATTATTATAAGAACCAGCAGCAGGTTATCGCTTATATAAATTGAAAGCAGAAAATGTGTTCTGAATCGAGCTATCGAGCTCTCTTTTCATCACTCTCCATCTTTTCCACCATTCAAGATCTAATTTTCTTTTTTTTACAATTTTTATTGCTTTAAAATTTTTATTTATAATTTATCAACTTCGATTTCCGAACAGTTTAGTTGCTAAATTTTAATTGAGTAAATTGAATTTCATTTTTAGACTAAAAGTATATATCATTACATAATGGTGGATTTATGTCATGTGAAAGATATATTTTGTTTCGATGAAAAGGTTTTTCTTTTTCCGATTTTCAATGGGCATCTCTATAACTTATAAAATATGATGATAAGAAATTCATCATGCAAGTCACCTCTAAAGCTTGCTACTACTTTCAAGTTTGTAGCCTTTGAAAATATACGTATTAATAAGTTATTGAGCTCTCCATTCTCGGCATATATGAATTCTTTTGCATTGTCGAGCTTTTTAAACTCATTTTAAAATATATACATTGTATATAACATATAGCACATATAGTACATACAGTATATATATATATATATATATATATATATATATATAGGAGACTTTCTATAGATATAGTCACTCATCACGATATCTCTGGAACTATATAAGACCTAGAGACTTGAAATTTGGCAGGAATATTCCTTTCGCCGAGTAGAGATCAGCTAAGAACGGATTTTACTAAATTCCACCCACAAGGGGGGTTGCGGGGGCGTTAATAATGAAAAATTCCCGTTTTTAAAATATAGCTACTATCAACTAAAAAATTAGTAGGAATCTAATGTAAGAGATGTAGAAATAATCTATAAACGAATTTTACGATATCTCACCTCACAAAGGGTTGCGGGGGTGAGTATTGGCAATGAAAATTTTTAATTTCCAAGCTATAACTCCTACAGACTCAAATTTTGTAGGAATTTTATGTAAATGATGAAAAAATAATTTATGAACGAATTTTATGATATTCTACCCCAAAGAGAATTGCGGAGGCGTTAACAATGAAAAATTTCCGTTTCTAAACTATAGCTCCCATAGACTCTAAATTGGGTAAGAATTTTTTGTAAGAGATGTAGAAATGATATACAAACGAATTTTATGATATCTCACCCCACACATGGTTGCGGAAGTAAGTATTAATAATGAAAATTTTTAATTTCCAAGTTATACCTCCTATAGACTACAAATTTAATAGGAATCGTCAATATATGATACAAAAATGATCTAAGAACGGATTTTACACTGAATTTCCTCCAATAAAAATCGCGTGGGTAGTTGTTAACAGTGAAAAATTTTAATTTTCAAAATATAGCTTCAAAAAACTGCAAATTTGATAAGGATCTTTTATTTGTCATGTAGATATCATCTCAATACGAATTTCAATAAATTCTACTTCCGATTCGATGGAATGTGGAACCTGTGCAAGTCAAAATAATACTCCAATTAAATTTCAAGTCTAGATCTCAAACTACAATTCTATAAAGTGCCCAGCGGAACGGGGGGCACTTTATAGAATAATAATAATAACATGAATTATTTATATAATTTATGTTATTAAATATTGTGTGTTGATGAAAATGAACTATTTTTTACAAATTTTCATAAGTTAAAAAAATACAAGAGCCAAGTACTTATGTTACTTTAGACTCTGTACATCGTTCTGTATATTTTTTGTATTTTATTGTAAATTTTAATGTTTGAAATTATCAATATCAAAAATTTTACTATAAATTATTATATTTTAATTTTTTTAAAACCACGTTAATTTTGACGATATGCAATTGTATTGGTTAAACAATAAATTTTCAATCCCTTATTAAACAAAATGATTAAAAATGATTTCACAATGTTAAAGGCCCATGAGAGATATGATTTAAAATCATTTACATGATTTGACAAGATTTAAAATGATTAGAAAATTAATTATTTTCAATCATAACAAATCATTTTGTTTAATCAGGGATTTTAACATTTTCTAACAAATATTCGTTAAACAATAAATATTTACTGTTTAAAATTCTATAACTTAATAATTAATTAAGTTTGAATTTTCCATTGAATGGCCAAGGCTAGGTTACGCAACTCTGGCTCAAGTCTGGGTTACCATTTAACGGCCATGGCTAGGCTTCCCAGTCTTGGCTAACGCTTGGGTAATCATTGAGTCGGCCAAGGCTTGGTTGCCAAGTCTTGGCCCAAGGTTGGGTTCTTTTGCCTCGGCCGTTCTATGGTGAACCAGTCTTGGCTCAGGCTCGGGTAATCATTGGGTTGGCCAGCTTGATTGCCCAATACTGGGCCAGGCAAAGCCCCGTTATTCAACTCTGGCAGTTCCTACATGGGAAATACTAAACGATAATATTGCATAAATTATTTAGAACACAATAAACGTATTTAATATAATTCTATTTCAAATTATAAATTTTGTAATTTACTGTCATAAGTTCTGAAATATGCACTTATATTTATTGCAAGTTGAAAAAAAATTTTATGTTGAGTTGATGATACGATTTGTCTACTGTTACGATACATCTTTGTTTATTTAGCAAGTAGTTAGATTGAAGACACACAAATTTAGAATAGTAATAATGTTACTGCATATTTAACTAGGAAATGTCATTACGAAAATTATTTAAATTATTACAAACAGAACTTCGTAATATGGCAAAAATCTTTTGTTTCGAAATCAATTCAAAAATTTAGGACTTCTATACATATGTTTTGCTTAACGAAATTTTAATCGACTACAATTGCTCAATTTTTTTAATTTTTAACCAGTGATTTAAAAAATCAGAATTACAATCATATGTGGCATTTAAGGTAAAATTGAAAGAATATAATGGATGAGGACGATAATATTATTATACCAATAGGGGAGCAGTTATGGACACGTGACGTTCGCCTTATATCGTTTGTTCTTATACCATGTAATGTCATTGTCATATAAATGTAACCGTATCAAATATATGCCATTCAATGCATCTAAATTGTTTTCCGGCTAATCAATTGTCCAATATTTTGTGATTACTGTCAAACGCCTTTCAATCCCACATGCTTCGATTTAATGTATATTATTTTTCTCTCAAATTCTAGTAGAATATTAAGCTTTATACACAGAAAAAAGTTAACTTGAGCCAAGTAAAAATTATTCTTCTTAATTTTCAACATCCCGCGATAGAAAGAGATTTTCAAAAAGTCGTGAAGTTATTAGTTTCACCCCAGGTTTTAAAAATCGAGTTTTCATCATATCTCGACGTTCTGAGGTCCCAGGAAGCTATTCGGAGTATTCCTACTGTGTGTGTGGGTACTGGGGTGAGCCAAACAAATTAATCTATCGAATTTATCGATTAAAATGAACATAAAAATGGATAAAAAAAATTTCCCTGCAAGGCAGGATTTTTAGCTTAATTTTAAAAGGTGTCGATGAGCAATTGAAGTTTGCCATTTAAATAACACGCATCAAAATATCTTTTCACTAAAAATGCCATAACTTTTGGACTTCCCACCGCACTACAACTGTTTGGCGAAATATTCCGCCGCAGAGTAAAAATATACTCTCCCTAGCATCACCGCACCGCCGCTGTATCACCACCGCATCAATGCTAAACCATACCTACAGTTTCACAAAAAATGGTATCATAATTAATTTATCACCCAATAATTAATTAATAAATAACTCGACTATAAATTTCAATGCAAGACCTATTGTTCAACTTCCGTTTATTCAAATGCCTAATATTTGAACAAAAAAAAAATCTGACCTAAAGGCCATCCTTTTAACTTCCCGCTAATTCGATATCTAAGCGTTTAAAATCACACTTTTGACGTTTTTGAGCTCTTCGAGCTCAAATATATAATTTATATGTTATTTTGAGCTCTTCGAGCTCAAAGAGTTAGCTGTTTTAAGCTTTGAAGCTCTTCGAGCTCAAAAGTTTGATAGAAGTTTAATAAAATATTATTTTTTGAATTTTCAATCCACAATAACTTCTGAATGAATGAACCGATTTTCACACGGTTGGCAGAATTCCTCGCAGTTTCCCAAATTCTATGATAAACTTTTGAACACCAACCGATCAAACCGAAAATTTTATAAAGATTTGAAAAATTCACTTTTTCTGAATTTTTTCGACAACGATAACTCACAAACCAATCAACCGATTTCCACGTTTTCGAGGGCGATCGACGTGGTTTTTTATTGATAGAACCAATAACTTCCCGAATTTTCAAAAATTTCTATTTTCTTCTAGCGGGAAGTTAAAAATTTTTAAATCAGGCTGAAGTACCGAATAATTATTGATTTTTTTAGTCGTATTGATGATGTAGTTTTTCAATTTCGTTCTCGGATTTCACAGAAACGGCACGCCTATCGAAATACATTAAAAAAATTTTCAAGATAAAGCTGCGATGGGATTCGAACCTGGATCGTTTGCATGAAAGTCTCGAACATTACTAATTGTGCTGCAAGCCGTAGTTAAGTAAGTAAATTTAGTTTAGCTATTTGAATGATCAAAAAATATGGTGCGGCAGTAATGCAGTGACGGTGCGGCGGTCGATCGAAATTTATTATTTTTTCGTAGAAAATAAAAATTTTATTTTTACTCGGGGCGTCACAGCTGAGGTGCGGCGAGTAGACATTTCTTTACACGTCACGGCGGTGGTGCGGCGCCGATGCGGCTCTTGTAAAATAATCAGAATTCTCACGATTGTAATGCGGCAGTGGTCTGGCCGTTTTTACTCGGGTTAGGGTGATTTTTTTCAAATCAAAAGTTCGTATATTTAAAAGCTTTGAAAAGTGAAACAAAATCAAATTATGCAGTTTCAGTGTTTTTTGATTAAAAATGCTGATAATTAAAAAAAAAAAAATTAAATAAAATACTTAAAAAATATTGTTTATAATCTAGATTTATCGAAAAAAAAAATTCTTATATTTAATAATTAATTTCACGCCTCATAAGCGAAGCGAGGTAGTGCTCTACTCTCGACATGTCAAAAAAAGCAGTTTTATAGAAACTGAGATTGATTTTTTTTTACTTTTATCGCACTTACAGGATAATATTATTCCACTTATAACAAGTCACTGAAATTGATTTTTTTTACTTTTATCGCACTTACAGAATAATATTATTGCACTTACATCAAATCAAATAGTCTGTCAGGCACATTAAATAAATATATTTCAATAACAATTATTTTGTTCAACATAGTAAATAGTAACATTAAAAATAATTTTTCCTGGATTTCCGTGTGCCTGTGTTTATGGAATAAGCATACGTGTATGTGGCAAGGAAATTGGTCGAAAAAATAATCGTATCGAAATTATTTTTTTTTTTTATCATCTACAGCAATAAACTGCGGCATTTTTCAATTAATATGATCGTTGAACTTAATGTCGTTTGATTGATATTTATAATAAACTAAGATATGACTGTGTATTTGTATATTTATGTATACATTGAATTAAAATATTTTTTTTCTAACGTTAGAATTATAGCGTCACCAAACCGTTGCAGAGTTTTTTGTATTTTATTATTTTTTGTTTTTTTATATATTATTTTAATCAATTTTATTGTGGAAAATAAGATTACGAGGCGTTCCATTTTTTATTTTTCAATGTATCAAAGAATTTGAAAATTATCTAAAAAAAAAAACAATGATTATCTGGAGTTGATTAGTCAAATATTTTTAAAATTACTTATAATTGTAGAAAATATAGTATGTTACACTACAAGAGCAGAAAGTTTGAGATTCCTGCACTGCACGTTATAATGCCCGAGTCGTAGTCGAGGGCATCTCGGCACGCAGTTAAAAGTTCTCAAACTTCTGCCCGTGCGGTGTATTAGTATATTACACACCTAGGGAAGTTAAGTAAGAAATGTCTCAGGTCACATACAATGGCCGAGGTCAAAAAACATGTGATCTGAGACATTGCTAACTTTACTTTCATAGGTGTGTAATGTACTATTTCTTTATAGCCAGACAAAAGTACGCAAAATATTTAATGAAGTGCATCGAAAAAATTGATGCCTGCCCCCGACATTTGCGGCGCGAGCGAAGTGAGTGCTGCTGGTCAGGGGAGGGGGGAGTACTCTAATTCATATTACTCTCTAAATATGAATTAATGGTTTTTCACTTGTTTCAAGTGAATATCCACTAATTGTTAATGCTAGAATCGTACCTCACAGAATTAGTAAATACTCAATATAGGAATTTGTAAAAATAGAAATTCACTGATACAATAAGTAACGATGAATTTTACTAATTTACTAATCTATATATACATAAGAGATTTCCACCTCTATTTTGACTCATCAAGATATCCCTGGAACCATAAGACGTAAAGACTTGAAATTTAGTAGGAATTTCCCTTTCGCCGAGTAGAAGTCAGCTAAGAACGGATTTTGCGGAATTCCACCCGCAAAGGGTATTGCGGGGGGGTTAACAATGAAAAATTCCCGTACTTAAACAATAGCTTTCCATGTTCTAAATTTGGTAGGAATCTCCTATATGTGATTTAGAAATGATTTATGAACGGATTTTATGATAACTCATCCCCAGTAAGGATTGCGGGGGTGGGTGTAAACAAAATATTTTTAATTTCCAAGCTATAGCTCCTGTAGGTTCCAAACTTGGTAATAATCTGCTATATGTGATGTAGAAATGATCTACGAGTAGACTTTATGACAACCTTCTCTAAATGTGGATTACGGGGCCGGGTGTTAACAAATAAAATTTTAAATTTCTAAGCTATAGCTCCTATAGACTCCAAATGTAGTAGGAGTCTTCTATATATGATATAGGAATTATTTAAAAACGGATTTTACAACGAATCTCCCCAATAAGGATTGCGGGGGTGGAGTTAACAAAAAAAAAATTTCCAAAATATAGCTTTCAAAAACTGTAAATTTGGTGGAAATTTTTTATTTCATACGTAGAGACCATTATCAATAAATTTCAACAAAATCTTCTTCCAATAGGAATTGCAGGGGTAGGTGCTAAAATCTAAAATTTTAATTTTCAAAGCTGAGAACGAATTTTCTTAATTTCCAACCCCAAAAGGGATTGGGGACGTTAATAATAAGATTTCCGTTTGTAAAATGTAGCTTTTATAGACTTCAAATTTGGTAAGAATCTTTTATATGTGATGTAGAAATAATCTAAGAGCGGATTTTACGACGAACCACCCCTAATAAGGATTGCAGGGATGGGTGTTAACAATAAAAAATCTTGATTTTCAAAGTATAGTTTCTTAAAGCTGCAAATTTGATAGGAATCTTCTATTAGTCATGTAGAGATCATTTCAAAACAGATTTTAATAAATTCTACTTCCGATAGGGATTGCGGAGATGGGTGTTAAAATCTAAAATTTTATTTTCCAAACTGTAACTTCTGTAGACTCTAAATTTAGTAGCAATCTTTGAGTATGATGTCAAGTTCAGCTGAGAATGGATTTTCTCAAATTCTTACCCCTAAAAAGGTTTGCGGGGGTGTTAATGAAAATTTCTCATTTTCAAACAACAGTTTCTTTTTATTGGAGGTTTAGTTGGAACCTTTTGTTTATAATGTAGAAATCATCTCGAAAAGGACCTTACGAAATTCCTCTCCCACATAGGAGTGCGGGAGTGATAATTATCAAAAAATTCATATTCTTCAAATATAGTTCCTACAGATACAGAATTCGATAGAATCTCAAGAGAAACAGGAAATTACTAGGTCAACGGTCTTAAATATTTTTCTTACCTAATAATTATATTTTCTTACAACAATCGCCTCTTTGGCAGTGGCGAAAAACTTATTGTAAGGTTTCTAAAATTTAAAATTACATGCAGCTATTCAGTCAACGGACTAAAAATTTTTCATAAATTTTATTATTGCTGATCATATAACCGATGAATTGTTGTTATTACGGGATCGCGGAAATGTAACAAATTAAAATGAATGTACTTTCTTAACACTTGAGATGTGAAAAAGAAATTAGGCTACTTATTCTAAGAGAATTTGTAATAAGCATGTACAAACAATTTTCTATGAAAAATTGATGTCCCGGAAAATATTTTAATTAATGGCAAAATTCTTCACACTTTAAGCTAGGCAGATTTCAACTTCACTTATGAGACCTGCAATTACTTTGACTAAAACTTTCAATGCTCATTTCAAATTTTTTTCATCGCATCAATTATTATTTGTTTCTGGAAGAAAACCATGGGAACGTTATAGTGATTGCATATTGAAAGTTACAATAAATATTAACTAGAATTTCAAAACCAATTCGCAGGAAAGTGGACGAAAGATGTTAATCATAATACTAATTGTCAATTCATTGCGACATTCGCGAAATATATATAAAGAATGGACTAGAATAATCACAGGGATTAAAAGTACAGACCAATCCGATGGAATTTGGAATCTGTGCAAGTCAAAACAATACTCCATTTTAATTTCAAGTTTTGATCTTAAAATACCATCCTATAAAGTGCCCAGCGGAGCGGGCGGATAACAGCTAGTTGAATATATAGTTTTATAACAGTTGAATTAAATAACTAATTGAATAAGAAAAATTCACTAAAAATAATAGTAAATTTTTTCACTGTTTACATGAGTGAAAAGTTCTATTGAAACAATTGGAAGTTTAATTTGAATTAGTGAAAATTTCAAATTTTTTTTTTTGATTTTTTAAAAAGTCACATAAACTACTAAGGTTATGAGCGATTACGGTAGGGGGTAAACTTTTTGAGGTTAAGCTCGTTTTATTTTTTAGGCTGATCAGAATAATACACTTAAATATTTAAAACATTTGTGGTGTACGCCAGGCTTGAACCCGGTCCAATTAAAATTGAAAATTGATTTGTTGATGTTTAATGACGGAATAGACAAGCAATATCTCTTAACATTGAAAAACGCTGAAATAAATTAAGAGTTTGATAAATCCAAAAGTGTGCACCTCATAACGCTTATTTCAATTTTATGAAAAAAATAAAATGTATTACCGACTTTCAAAATCAAACGGAAGAAAAATTTATTTTTGGTAGCTGGTATGAATACAAAATTAGAAAAATTATAGAAAGCGCATCAAAATGTGCGTCAATTTCAAATTTAAATACTACGCGGTATTTTCATCGCAGATCAGAAGAATATAAAACGCAAGCGCACCACTAAACAAACGAGTTAGAGTGCCCATGCGTGCCTTAAGGCTAAATGTTATTTACACATATGCATATATATGTACCAAAGACTAATCGATTTTACTTTTTTTCATTAATTATAAGTAAACGACCCTGAATTAGACAGCTGTATTGGAAACGATATAAGGGGAAGCAATTCTGGAATTATTGAAACGGGATGTCGTTTGCTCGTTGGTTGCCCCTATAATTTTTTAGGGCGCCACTGGAATTTTGAACTCAGTTTCCAGAAACTGGACCCGAGCATGAAGTAGGTCTTTAGGGTCGTGAAATATTTGCTAAGAGGAATCAAAAATTTACACTAGAGAAATCCATTTTTTAAAACTGTTTATTTCACCAATCGCTTTCACGATTATAATATCCCCTTTCACAATAATTAATAAAAATTTATATTATATATTCACACACACAACTCTCAGACGGTTATATTTCACGTTGTTCAGCTGACCTTCACGTAGCTGCAGTGCCCGCTGTCCACAGGACCCTCACGCTACTCTATTTACTTCGCGCTGTCCACCGGACCCTCACGCCATTCTACCTTAGTTCACGCTATCCCCACGTAGATACTCACATTACTCTAAGAGTATCTACCCCGGAGCCAGAGGAGTATACCATGAAACAGAAGTAGTCCTCTTTACACACACAACCCACACTATTTTTCATTTTCAAATTTTACATAATAATTTTTCAACTTATAAATTAATTTCCATCCTTCATCATTTTCTAATTATCCTTTCTTATTTTCTAGATACCATTTTTACAAATCCTAATTCATTGCCGTGGTCTTAATATTATAACAATAAATATTTAATCTAAGAGTTCTTAACCCTCTGAAGCTTCTGGTTGTTTCCCCCACTCTGAGTGAAATGTCCCCTTCTACATTTACTTCACACGCTCCCTACTCCGGCGCCGCGCGTAATACTTAGTCCCACTTCGGCCCCAGAGGGTTAATACCTTGAGTTAATCAGATTTTGTCTCGTCCGAGATTTTAGAGTTTAGAGTGTGACAAAGTGGTCAACTCTCTTTAAGTTGTGAATTTGTGTGTCAAATCTTACAAATTATTTATTTTTAGATTTTAAGTTAATTTCATCTTCAATAATTTACTTAAACAATTAACCAAATATTTCCTGATTTTAATTTCACCTTTTATTTAAACGAATTACTAAAATTTGCGTTCAATTATTTATTGAATCATTTACTGATTTTAAATTAATTTTCTTCTTGAATAACTCGTATAAAAAAATTTGGAAAACGGCCCTAAAGGCCATCCCTGCAACTTCCCGCTAATTCCATATCTAAGCGCTTGAAAGTGCACTTATAATGTTTTTGATTACTTCAAAAGACTCTATAGAAAATGATGAGTTTATAATCATTTTTGACTTTGCTGATGAGTATGAATTCATTCATCAAGATGCGGCCCCCGGATTCCATTGGAATATTAACCAATCGACGATTTATACTGTTGTTATTTATTATAGAGAAAATGATATGCTCTTTCATAATAGTTTAGTTGTTATCTCCGACTGTATGTCTCATGATGCAGTTGCTGTGCACGTCTACACAAAAATCGTGATTGACTATATTAAAACTCTATCAACGAATCTAAAGAAAATTTATTTTTAACTTCCCGCTAAAAAAATCGAAGATTTTCAAAAATCGGGAAGTTATTGTTTTCACCCCGTTTTGCAAAAATCGAGTTTTCATCAGATCTCGACGTTTAAAGGTCACAGGAAGTTTCCCTGACTATCCCCACGAGGTTGTCACTATGTCTGAATGTGTGTGTGTGTGTGTTCTCGGATAATTTTTGATGATGAAGAATAATTTCAGAGCTTAAAAAACCGCGTCGATCGCCGCCAAAAACGTGGAAATCGATTAATTAGTTCGAGAAATATCCTCGATAAAATATTTGGAAACAAGTGTTTTCTTTAACATAACTCCGATATTTTTTGGAATAACTTTTAAACGGCTGCACTGATCGATTTCAAAAACAAATCAGCTATTAGCAGGAAAAAATTACGTCGATCACTGTCAAGCTGGTCAAAATTGGTCGATTCGTTCAAGAAATACCATGAACGCACACTAAATTAAATTGACATTTACGGTTGATACACTCAAATCACTTTCCACCAATAAAACATTAAATTTAACAATCACTTGAGTATTTTTAAAAAATATTTTTAACAAAAATAAAAATTTTGTAAAACAAAATTTTTTCGATGTTTATATGAGAGATGTGGAATGTACAAGATGGCGGCGTTTATCTCGCCTAAAAAAGTAGAGAGCAGTTTCTGACACATGTTTGTGTAAAATCAACACAACTTAAATGTTGATTTTATAATGACATTGTTGAAATGTTACTTTTTTATAAGATAACACTTTTTTTGTGTTGGAAAAAATGCGAACTAATAACACAATTGTTTTATGTTAAATTGACAGAAAAAAGTGTTAGATATTTGACACGGAGAATTCTTGACGCAATGACGGAAAATTTTTTACTGTGCAGAGCTTAAAAAACCGCGTCGATCGCCGCCAGAAACGTGGAAATCGGTTGATTAGTTCGAGAGATATCCTCGATAAAATATTTGGAAACAAGTGTTTTTTTGACATAACTCCGACATTTTTTGGAATAACTTTTAAACGGCTGCACTGATCGATTTCAAAAACTAATCAGCCATTAACATGAAAAAATTACGTCGATCACCGTCAAGCCGGTCAAAATCGGTCGATTCGTTCAAGAAATATCATGAACGAAAGAAAATCAAAAAAAGTGTTTTTTTGGAATTACACCAAATTTCCTAGTTTTATCGATTCAAACTTTAAGATTTTTCATGCAACTAAAAAAATTGCGTCAAATACTACCAACCGCGTGAAAATCGAGTGATTCATTTAAAAGTTAGTGCGGTTTCAAAATTTAAAAAATATTGTTCTATGATACTTATATCAAACTTTTGAGCTCGAAGAGCTCAAAAAAGTCATAAGTGCAGTTTTATGCACTTAGGTATGGAATTCGCAGGAAGTTGCACGGATGGCCTTCAGGGTCTACCGTTTTTCTATTTTTTTTTTTTTTTTAGATGGCACACCACAGCAATACAAAAATTTTAAGAACTTTGTTAATTTATACCATCATGAACAAGATTTCAAGATACCAGCAGAGTGGCATTTTTTCGCGACAATACATGGCAACACGTTTTCTGTACAGAAAAAAAAATTAACTTGGAGCAAGAGAAAAATTCTTAAACCAAGAAAATAATTTTGAAGAGTTTCATTGTCTTGGATCAAGACGAAAAATTCTTAAATCAAGTAAAATTTACTTAAACCATGAAAAATTTCTTAGTTTAAGAATTTTTCTACTCAAATCAAAAAGATTAAATTCTTCAAAATTATTTACTTGATTCAAATAAATTTTTTTTTTCTGTGAAAGGACCATGCAATGGTGTTAGTGGTGCACTGAAAAGAAAAGCAGCTCGGGCAAGTCTACAACTACCTCTTGATAAGCAAATCACTGACCCACAAGAACTTTACCAATGGACATCACAAAAAAATTACTTGCCTAATGTTGTCGTGAAATATTCCTCTAAAGACGATTACGTTTTAATGTCAGCTGTTTTAAATGATCGCTTTGAAGATGCTAAATCGTTAAAAGACACACAAAAAATTCATTGTGTGATACCTAGCATGGGTGGAAATATGATTGTTAAGAAATACTCACATTCAACCAATTTTTCAATACAAACTATTTTGAAACCAACTGTCAATCCGAGAAAGAGGACAAGAAATCGGAGATAGTTAAATAATTCTACTGAATTGCTTAGTATAACATAAAATTATTATTAACCCTGTTAATGGCCTAGGCTGTTGGGTTTATTTATTTAAATAAAATAAAAATAAAATAAAATACTGTAGATTAGAACAATAAAACAATCACTTTTATTTATATGATAGAAATAAGTATATAGGTACAGAACTATTTTCTTTTATTCTCTCAATACATTTATATTTCATAGAATACCAGTCCGTAAAACTAAAAATAATGACTTAAAATGAATAAAATAAAAAATGAACAAATTTTTGTCCCAATATATCAATAAGAACTTCCAATTTATATAATTGGGAGAGTAGGAAAATATTGTTTGTTTATATTTACTATTATATTTACATTGCAATTTCGGTGAAAAATTAAAAAATCTTCAAAAAAATCGAATTTTTTGTTGGAAAATGCGAAAAAGTTGTTTAAAAAATCGAAGATATCTGAATCCCACTTCAACAAAGGGCTTAAAAAATTTGTTTTACAGTCTAGTAAAACATAAATTTTCTTCAAAAAAATTACAAATGTTGGTCTTCAAAAAAGTCAAAATTTGAGTTAAAATATAAGAAAAAATGGTGAAAAAGAAAAGATTTGATTTTACAAATCAGGTGATTCGGCATGGAGTGGCCCATATATACATACAGGCATACAGGCATCATCGCGAAAACATTCGGGGAAACTTCTTAGGACCTTAATTAATTTTCAGATATTTTTTAGATGATTTTGCGAGTTTTCAACCACGTGATTTTTAAGTAAACTCTTGTTGAATTGAATTTAAGATTGTTGAAAAATTATCATCTGACAAATTTAAGACTTTGTTGAGACGCTTCGTTTAAATGTTCCGGAGCTTTGTCGCTGTGAGATCATGTTAAAACAGTCTTTAAAAATTTTTCTAAGATTTCACGAACCAAATTTCAAAAATCTGCTATCGGAATTTGTTTTTGGTGCCTTAAAACAGTATTGGTTTGTGTCACGTATAAAATCAACGACATTTGTAAGATACTTTTAAGATAATTTTTTTTTGCACGGGAATTCAATTAGGCAATTTATTAAATTTATTTTATGCTGGCTCAAGCCAAATTACTCATTACTCAATTACCAAGAATCAAATTATACACATGGCATCAAGATCTTGAATTAATAAACCGATATTGTTCCTATTACTACTTCAGAACTTGGCCTATGCGTCTTGATTAATAACCCGAAATTATTCCGAGTATTATTAGTAGATTTCATAAAAATCTAACTACTGCAGCCGTCCTCATAGCGCAACTTTTAAAAAATTTAGCCATTTTCTGACTCAGTTCGACGAATTGCCTCCAGTAACCCGAGAAAAAATATTTATATATAATTATATATATTTATATGTCGGAGAGTAAAGTACAGTGGAGTATTTTCTGACGAAGCGATGAGAATATTTTTTAGGATATTTCTATTTTTAATAATTTTAAGAAATGTACTGTTACTTCAATATTTTGTAGAATAAGATATAACTAAATTATTCTATTGCGGTAGGCTTAGGCCTACTATACAGTCAAAAAGTATTGACTACTTTTGTAAAACGTGAATAACTTATATTTAAAAAAATGTCATTGAAATATGACACATATCGATCGATAAGTCAAAGTGTTATGTAA
>JZSA01002823.1:0-16785 GCA_000956155.1 Cotesia vestalis | reverse complement strand
TTTTTTTTTCACCACAGATTACACTGAGTATAAAATGGGAGGATATGCAGTGTAATTTCGTTCTTTCCGTGTAGTTAAAGCCATAATTGTTAAAATCTTTCTCGTAAGATTAAAAAAAAATGCTATCGTTTTTAATCGATTCGTTTTTGCATTCCCTCCAAGGTTCTTAGGCCAAAAAGTTGATTAGCTAATTATTTTTTTAGAAATTTAGAATTTTTTATTCTACCTATTCCGGTTTCCGTGCTGCAGCGTGCTAAGCTTCAAATTAAGTGTCAATAAATTTATTTCCAATGATTGTTACATAAGTTACATAGTCTCCGATTATATATCTTTTAGTCAGCCAATGACCGTGAGCGAAACTGTTGCCGGCAAATAAGCAGCGAAGAATCTCGTTGGCAAAACGAGCTGAAAGACCTGATCTGGCTGGAGCTCCAGGCATTCCACGCTGACCGTAGCCTGGTGGAACAGGACGAGTTTCTGTGCCGACAACGGGATGCGATCTGCCCATTGCTAACCGAAATCCTTAACTACAAGTAAGTAATCACCCCTCCCCTCCCCAAGCCCTCCAAATCAGAATCTAACCTGCAATCCTCAAAATTTCCAGATACGACCCAGCGTCAAGCTTAATAGAGAACGGATCAGCGACATCTAGAGCAGATTCCGGATTCGAAGGTTCCCTGGTTCCCTCGCTGCCCTCTCCATTCTTGGGATCAAGTCCCGAGTTTCCCCTGGCATGCTCCGGCTGCCTGTCAATGCACTGCATTACCTGCCGACATTGCCAGATTACCGCGCTCAGACAAGTAGAAAGCCTGCTTATCCGACTGCAGACCGCGGAATCCTTGTACCCATCTTCTCAAGCGTTTGCTGCGCACTACCCGCAGTACAAGAGTCCAGAATTCACCGGTAGGGTCAAGGCCATGTGTCTTTGGTACAACATGATGCGTCGTCACCGTCTGAAGCTTAGAATCCTCCGTAAGATGCTAATCCCAGGGCCGAAACCTTCCCGAGACTCAGTAGACTCCAGCATGGACCCTAAATTTGAGATCTTCGACTTGGATTCTCCAAATCCCTGCGGGTCGCTAAAATCGACATTCATCTACTTCGACGAGGGACATCTAGAGCAACTAGACTTTGACACCACCGAGATAGAACGAGTTTCTTACCGTCGGTACATTGAAGATGTCCTGAAAACTCGCGGACTGAGCAAGTCCCTGAACTTCCTGGAGCGTCTGCATATGTCGGTGTTGAGAAAAGCGAACCTAGCTCTGTCTAAGGACCAGAATTGCTCCAATTATGAAGAGTACGAAGACCTGGACCTGAAGCGATACGGCTTCTGGAGTCCAGAATCCCAAGCTCTGAATCTCCCTTCGTATGCCAACGTGTTCCTCTTTCTGTCAAGAGTCCCCCTGGACATTGTCCACGAGTTCTTGGAGATGCGTCTCCAGCAGAAGCCAGTGGCTCCAGGAGCGCTTAGCGTTAGGCAGCTGATGAGAGAAATGCGGGAAGGCTTGAAAATAGCTTGCGTCTATCGCGACAGGTTCCTGGCTCATTCCCAAACTGTGGCTGAAGCCGGAGAGGTTGATATCGCTGCTTTTGATGATAGCCTTCAGCAGGTGTTTGTGGTTTACTTGGACTACCTGAAACAGTGGGTCGAAATGGTGCCTTGCGGAAACTACCAAAAGGGCCTGATTGATGACGAATGGACTTTTGTCAAGTCGATAGCCAGGAACATCAAGAACGGGTTCACGATAGGAGGAGTTAAGTTCTGTGAGATAAACGGAGTGATGATCCATGAAGTGATTGAATTCTTGGGCACCAGACCCTTGGAAATCGAAGAGTCTATGGCGGAAATTGAAGAAAGTGAAGATGTAAGGTATCAGTTCATGTCTCTGGGTCGGGAATGGCAAGCGATGTTCATAGAAGCTCGCGAGAAGCTTACTAAGAGTCTTCTTCTAACCCGGTCGTTGAAGCGCGACTTGGACCAGAGTCCCAACGATGACCTAAAGACTGCTTTAGATACTCTGAAGCACGTGATTCACGATCTAAGGACCAGGATCTGCAACGTGGTGAGCCAGTTCCAAGCGAGGGTTGATCAGGCTGATGAGTCCAAGCTAGAAAATGAATTGGCGTTCAAGACTCGCGTTCGAGAAATCCTCCACCAAGCTTACAGACTAGGCTTTGACTATCATCGTGAAGTGGTTCGAATTTTCCAAGCCAACAAGGAGCTAGTCAAGGGATTGGTCAGCTTCGCTGAACTCTGGATTGAGTTTGTGGTGACCAGGTGCGAGCGGGGCCGTGGATTAAGACCCAGATGGGCTCACCATGGGTTAGAATTCCTGATCATGACCTGCGAACCGGCAAACACCGAGTTTCTAGACGAGCAAGACTTTGTTGAGCTTAAAACCAAGATGGAAGCATGCTGGGCTCACATAATTGGAGAAGCGGAGACTATTTCCGATGAGCTGAAGCCTCTTCCACTGTCCAGGACCACCTCGCCCAGGATCAGCGTCAAGGACCTGAAGGGTTGCAAGGAGAACGTGAGCTTGGTTATAAACAGGAAGATTTCTGCTAAGCAGTCAAGAGTTACTGCTGCTTTGCAGCAGCTGGAGGAAGAGATTGATGAGCGGAGGCGGGCCGCTGAGCTGATTGGCCGAGCGGCTTCCAAGAAGACTGCCGACAATGTCAGGATCAAGGTCCGGAGGGTTACCTTCAGTTGGCAGAGAGGCATCAAGATCGGGCAAGGAAGGTTTGGCAAGGTCTATACGGTGGTCAATAACCAGACTGGCGAGCTGTTGGCAATGAAGGAAGTTTCTTTGCAGCCAGGAGACCATCGCGCCATCCGTCGGGTAGCGGAGGAACTTCAGATCTTTGAAGGAATCACTCACGATCACCTCGTTCGTTACTACGGAGTTGAAATTCAGCATGAAGAGATGCTGATTTTCATGGAATTCTGCGCGGAGGGAACTCTTGAGAGCCTCATTGCTGCTAGCTCTGGAGGACTACCAGAGATATTCATCAGGAAGTATGTCCACCAGCTTCTATCGGCTATTTCTGTGCTACATTTTCACGGAATTGTCCACAGAGACATCAAGACTGCCAATATCTTCCTGACTGATCAAGGAAACTGCCTGAAGTTGGGAGACTTTGGGTCTGCTGTTGAGATCAAGGCTCACACTACCATGCCTGGGGAGCTTCAAGGATTCGTTGGCACTCAGGCGTACATGGCGCCCGAAGTTTTTATGAAGACTGAACACGGCCATGGACATGGAAGGGCTGCTGACATATGGAGCTTCGGTTGCTGCGTTATAGAAATGGCTAGTGGTAAGAGACCTTGGGCGGAATTAGATTCTAACTATCAGATCATGTTCAAAGTTGGAATGGGCGAAGCTCCTGCTATGCCCAAGAATTTATGCAATGAAGGGCTTGATTTGATTGAAAAGTGCCTGCAGCATGATGCTAAGAAAAGGCCTCATGCTAATGATCTGCTGGCTCATCCTTTCGCCAGAAATTATGACGACGTTAATGTCGAGCTGCTGAGTCGTATTGTTGCCTAGGAAAAACTTGAAAATGTATTGGACGATAGTAATTGGTAATTGAGTATTAAAAAAATTTTGTACCTTAATTTGAAATAATTCAAGCAAAATTTGTAAATACTGTGATAAAAAAAAATGTTTTTAATTTTAAAGATTATTTTTTCATTGTTTTAAGTTATGATTGTACGTAGGTATGTAAATTATTATTTTATGAGTAAATATTTAATATATAATTATTTTAAATTATTTTTATTGTTATATATTAGAATAAAATGTTTAATTTATGATTGAGGCAGGAAGAATAGGATAATAGGTTAGTTAGAGAGTTTTAATGAAGACAACCATGATCAATTCTATACATACATACTTTATTACACGTTCTGTATAATGTATAATTATAAATAATTTGTAAATCAATAAAATATATATAAACTTAAATAATGTATAATATAATATAATTTATTACTTATTATAGATTTGATATGCGTGATATTCTTGGCCGCGGTAAAAGCGAAATCACTTTCATTTTCTTTATTTACTACAATAAATACTATTTTTTTTTGTTTCTTTAATATATATATTATGTATATACATATATATTTTGTTATTAATAGTTTATACTTTCATTTCTAGGTTCTTTGTTATTTTTAGACTTAACGGTTACAGTAGAACACAATTTATGTAATTGAGAACGTGGTGGCATTGTTCGAAATTTCATGGAAAAAATTATTAGTTATAATTTTTATGTTTGAAAAATGTCTAAAATAATTTTTTTTTGGACAAAAATAACATCGTAATAGACTCGAAATAATAAATAGAATTTAAAAAATTTTTAAAAAAGATAATTTAAAAGAAAATTTTTGCATCAAACAAAAAATTCCCGGAAAATGTTAAAAAAATAACTTTTAAAAGAGTAAAAGGATCAACAACAGAAAAATTTTATGTTTTTTAATTTTATTCTTCTCTGAAAGTTTAATGAAAGTTATTTTAAGAAAATAAAAAAAAATATTTAATTAATTTATTTATTTAGGTCATTTTTAAAGAAATTTATTTTTTGAATTTGAATTTTGGCGGGGCAGTGACGTAGTTCCTTTTCCGGTGCGCAACGCCATCTTACAGATAATTTAAGAACTATATCTAGATTTATGTTGTAATTTAAAATAAATAAACGTTTTTTTTGTAGTTTAGGTTGTATTTTGAGTGAAATAAATTAATAAATGTCAAAAAAAATTTTTACGAAGAATAAAAATGAAAAAATTCAAATAATTAAATTGAAAACTTGATTGTAAGTTCAAATGTAACTCAGATAACTTTTAAAAGAGTAAATTTATCAAAAAATTGACGAAGACCTTTTTTGTAGAGCGTTCAATTTTCTACAAGAAAAAATCTTGGATTTATCAGTATGACAATCCTTTGATAAGTAAAATTTAATCACGCATGCGCATTAGCGGGATCAATAACAGAAAAATTTTGTTTTTTAATTTTATTCTTCTTTAAAAGTTTAATAAATGTTGTTTCAAAAAAGTAAAGGAGAAATATTTGAATGATTTATTTATTTAGGTCATTTTCGTAGAAAAAGTTGTTTTTTGAATTTGAATTTTGGCGGGGCAGTGACGTAGTTCCTTTTCCGGTGCGCAACGCCATCTTACAGATAATTTAAGAACTATATCTAGATTTATGTTGTAATTTAAAATAAATAAACGTTTTTTTTGTAGTTTAGGTTGTATTTTGAGTGAAATAAATTAATAAATGTTGAAATAATTTTTTAAGAAGAATAAAAATAAAAATTCATTGTAAATCTTTGAAAAAATAAATGAAAAAAAAATTTTTTTACCTAATTCCACCACGCCTCAAACAACTCAATAAAATCTCTCACATATACTACATATATTTAATACAATATATTATTAATAACATTAATCGACAATTTTTATTGCACTTTTCGTTTGCTTATCTTCGAATAAACTCATTTATAATAATATCAATGATAATAATAATAAACAACACATTTCATACTCTATTAAACATTTAAATCCTTGAATATCCCTCAAGATTTTCAACATAATTTATATTTCCATATTTTATATATATATATATATATTCTTGTGTCAAAAAATCATTTGTTTTTCGCTCAAGAAAATAAAATTAGGAAGAAAAATATTTTCTTGGCTCAAGTGAACCTTTTTTTCTGTGTCAATAACTATTAGTGATATCAAAAATCAGAAAAAAGATCTTTAAAGAGGAGGAAATTTCTGAAAAAAAGTCTCGACTCGACTGTTCTCGTATTTTAGCGTGCAATAATTATTTAAGAACAATTATTGTTTGAACTTACCGCTTGTTATCATCCACGTTCTCGCAGCTCCAATCTATCAGATAGGTATCGAAATCAGTACCAAGGAACTTGCGCTCATAAGACTGTCTACCCAAAATTGGCAAAAGATAAGTGAACATAATTCCTTTTTCAGTTGGAACCGCTTCCGCCAATGTTGTAGAAGTCACATTTGTACTGAATTATTAATTATATATCATCTAATAATTTATTTATTAATTTATTTAATAATAATGATAATAAAATAGTCATTACAGAACTGAAGCCGCACTGAAGACAAGTATTGTAGAATTAGTGTCTGATTCATTCCACTCTACTTCCTGACATTCGTCGAAGCTATCATACATATTTATACTACGTTCGAGTTCAAACCACCTGCCGCTGAACTAAAAAAAAATTTTGATTCAATTTTTGATCAATTATCTAAAATTTACTTTTTTACACGCTTTTTATTAGCTTCACTTGTATGTTTGTATGTTTGTATGTTTGTAACCGACTTCTTTGGGCGCGATTTTGACCCACTTTAAACGGCCAGATTTCGTTCAAACTTTGTAGATTTATCGAGGACCGATGACAATACACTAATTTGATAAAATTATTCCATTTTTCAATTTGCAAAATAAGATTTTTGGTAATTTATATTATTTTTATCTATAGTCGATAAGGCAAAAATTTTAATTTTGATTTTTTTTACAAATTTTTCTATAATCGATAAAGCAGGAATTTTAATTTCCAACCATTATTTTTAGTCGATTTATCTGATGTTAACAAATTTTCGAACATCAAAGAGAATTTTTAATTCAACAAAACGAATAATAGTTTAAAAAAAACTAAAAAATCACGCTTTTACAAATAAACCGAACTAAAAAGTAGAAAATAAATAATAGTTTGAAAAAACTAAAAAACACGCTTTTTATAGAAAACCGAACTGAAAAAATAGAAAATAAGTTTTAATAAATTCAAATTAAGAATAGTGTTAAGAATTTCAAGAAATATAAATTAATAATAGTGTGAATAAAATAAAAATTATTTCATTTTAAAAAAAGCGTGGGGTGCTTTTTAAGATATTATCAAAAATGATAATCATTCTACTCATATCTGTGAATAAAATATTTATAACTATTGACACCATGCATCCCACGCTTTTTTGTGAATTTTTTTTAATATGGAACACTTAAAGTTTGATTGCTAAAGTGCGCACGCTTGCCCCACATGACTCTAATCATTTCTTCAACATTGACTCTATTCTCCGATTAATTACTTGTTTAAAATAAATCATCTATCAGTGCATCAACAATCTACTTTCTACTTAACTGTCATCTGTAAACATTGATATGTCTATATTCATCGTAATAACGATTCAAACAATAATTACCGACGGTCGGTAACTCAAATTTATCGGCTCTGTGAACTCTTTAGCATGTCCGCCATGTCGCGTAAACTTAACTCTAAAGTTTGTGCAAACTTACGCGCGTTTGTTCTTCCGTCGCTGTGAAAAGCGGAGCAGGAAAATATGAAGCCATTTTTCCTGAGATTGTACGCGCATCCGTACCCGTCGGGTACTACTGGTCCATAACCTACAATGGCGTCGTTTTTGGTCGTCACCTGGAACATATTACAGACAAAAGAGGGTAGAGTTGGATCTTTGCTAGTAATAGAGACTATTTTCTATGGCAGTCGGATGTTTCGCGGTTAAATTACTCATATCCGGCTGTTAAGCTCTGTGCAAGGAAGCAGCGCTGGGGAGTCGAGAAAATTGTTTCCGGACTTTGTATGACCCTCGCTTAGGGTTCAGCCCTTGCTTTTTTTAATTGACACTTTTAAATATTGATTTTTTCGTACTAGTGCGGAAAAAAATTTTTTTTTTTTCGTATAATTTCATATAAAAGTAAATTTAATTTGAAAAACTAGGACGTATAATTTTATATAATTCTGAAGAAGTTCATAGATTTTTTTATGCTTCCATTAATTTTATTATTCAATGCTTTATAATTTAATATAATTATATATTGTTTTATATAATTTTATATAACTTCAAAAAGCCCAAAGTAACCATCAAAAAGTTTATATGAGTGTCTAAATATAATTATATTTAAATTTTGGCTTTATTTAATTATACATTGTTTCATATAATTTTATATAACTTCATTAAGCTTAAAGTAACGACTAAAAATTTTATATGAGTGCCTAAATATAATTATACGTTAATTTTGGCTTTATATAATTTTATAAAGCTTCATGTACTTTCATATAATTATACATTGTTTCATATAATTTTCTATACCTACTTTGAGCTCAATGCAATCATAAAAAATTCTAAAATAATTGTCTGAATATAATTATATTTAGATTTTGGCCTCATACAATTTTCTAAGGCTTTTTATACTCTTATATAATTATACATTGTTCCATATAATTTTATATAACTTCATCAAGTACAAGGTAATCATTAAAAATCTTATTACACATGTCTAAATATAATTATATGCAAATTTTGGCTTTAGATAATTTTATACAGCTTCAAATAATTATACATTGTCTTATATAATTTTATATACTTTTATTTAGCCTAAGACAGTCGTAAAAAATTCTTATAGTGCTTTACATACCTCTATATAATTATACATTGTCTCATATAATTTTCTATATCTACTTCGAGCTCAAAAAATCATAAAAATTTTTTAAATAACTGTCTGAATATAATTATATATAAATTTTGGTCTGACATTTTCTAGAGCTTTTCATACTTTTATATAATTATAAATTGTTTCATATAATTTTATACGACTTTACAATTTGATACCTAATTATCCAATAATATGTATAGTCATACGTAAATTAATTTTGTGCAAAAAATTAAACAACAATAAATAATTATATAATTTATATATAATTATTTTTCTCTAAACGCCGCTACTTTTCCTAGAAGTTGCGGGTTCGATTCCTGACCTCGGTAATTTGAACGGATTTTTTTTTTTTGTTTTTTTTAATAATCACAATAAACGCTTGAATTTCTCAGCAACAAATTTACGATCAATAAACTAAGAAAGTAAAATTTAACGACCTGTCATAAATAATCTTAACAATACAAAATAACTAATTAATTAAGAATAAAATTACCTGCGAAGTCGAGAGAGCGAAGTGATGGATAATATTGAAACTCTCATCGTTGAATAACTCCGGTATATTTTCTCCCATTTCTTTAGCGACATACTTCAATCCCATTAGATGATTGTCTAGACCCAGCCCATTTATGTTATCCGCGATTTCTTTGGCTTGTCTTTGAACGGCCAAATCAAACAGCTCCTTTATCCGTTGCTTCTGCAAACAAAATACCATCGATAAATTTTCAATAAATTTAATACAGTTATTATTTACTTAACTAATTAAAAAATAAATAAATAAGCCGAAAAAGGGCGGGAACGTTCAAACATAATTCTATTTAATTTTCAATTAATTAAAATCTTTTAATGTATCAAAGGGTTGTTTTTTTGAGGATTAATCCTTTGAAGATTCTTTTGACAATCCTGCAGTATTATACGGAAAATATTTGAGGTAAATAAGCCTTTAATAAATATTTGAGATTTTCTCTCATTTAGTTTTTGTTTGTTCGCCACTTAAAGTCTCAGGAGCTTCGAGGACGCAAACACTTGATTCGAGAGTACGAGATTAACTGAATGCGATTTTTACCTTTTTTTTTACACTAAATAGAGAACGTGCGTTAATTTTAAATTAAAAAATTTTTTTTTTAATACTTATAGTAAAGTTTTTAATTTAGTCATTTGAATATTTTTATTTTTATCCTTCGTAGAAATTTATTTCTACATTTATTTAATTATTTCACTCAAAATACAACCTAAACTACAAAAAAACCGTTCATTTATTTCAAATTACAGCATAAAAATAGACTTAGTTCTTAAATTCTCTGTAAGATGGCGCTGCGCACCGGAAAAGGTACTACGTCACTGCCCCGCCAAAATTCAAATTCAAAAAATGTTTTTTTTTTCGAAAATGACTTAAATAGATCAATTTTTCAAATATTTCTTCTTTATTTCTTTAAAACAACTTTTAAGAAGGAATAAAATTAAAAAACACGAAACTTTTTTGTTATTAATTTCGCTAATCCACATGCGTGATTAAATTTAACTTGTTTTAGACATTTTTTAAACGAAAAAAATTGTAACTAACAATTTTTTCCATGAATTCCGAATTATTCTTCTTCCATAATAATTTATTCCATTTTATCTATAATAACTTTTAAGAAACAATAAAAAATCATGCAATTTTTCTATTGTGTAAAATATATCTCTAATTTTCAGAGCATAGAAAAATAAATAAAGGACCAATGAAATAATAAGTGTGCAAGGTATTTGAATCAGTTACACTGTAAATGGTGAACTGTACTCTTTTGGTGCCTTCCTCTTGTGAATCATTAAAAGAACTGTCAGGGTCACCCTGGCACATCGCCTTCACCCACTCAAGACTCTCTGGACTGGCTGCACGAATTACGTCAACTCTTCCTTGAGCGAATCTTCTGATGCCCGCGCTTTCATAAGTTGCCACCAAACAGCCGTGTAATCTTCAATTAAAATCAATCAATTAGTCTTCTATGATTAATTAATTAACCACAAAATGGGTCATTGTGATTGATTACCTGAAGTAGGTGAGTTGAAGAGCTAATTGGATGTAAGCGTCGGGACTGATGTTGCAACTTTTAACGAATTCCTTGGAGTAATCTTGGAACCACAGGATACAGAGATCTAAATCTTCGACCAACCTGAACATTGAGAAGCATTTTGAGTGATATTTACAGTCTTTTATTCAAAAACTGCCTAGAAATCCTTAAAATAATATTAAAAAATGGTGAATATCCCGTAATTTATCAAGAAGAAAGCTTGGAAAAGATTTTGGAGTCAAAAATTGCACAAATAGTTTAAAATTACTACAAATACTACTGTACATGCGAGAAGAACGCGTCTAACGCCATCTAGTGGCAACTTAAAGAACTAAAGTTAAAAAGCGGGAAAATTTGAATTAAATGGGTTCTTACGAATCAAAAGTAGTCATAGCTTCACGAATATCGTTCAAACTCTGTTCAGACAAGCGCCACTCAAGTTTTTCAGGTGATGGCAAATGTGATGGCACTAAATTATCTGGTGGTGGCATTGCGTCAACGTTATCGGTTAACGTTTCAAAAGCGTTAAATATTGCTGGTGCTTCACCTGCTGAATGTTCATAAGTCATACCCCACATTCCGTCCTTACCAAGGATGACATGGAATGTTTTATCGAACCAACGATTAGCGCCGTGATGTCTCGAGCCACCACCGTGTAAACAATGATGTAAAACATTTGCATAATCACGATCGTTTAACCACCGATCTGTTTTATTATAAGGCTCATTAAATGTTACTGGTAATACGTCTTCGTCGATGCATACGATACAAAGGCAACGTTCGAGTAATTCAAGATTGTGCCGATTTCGTTCATCTGGAAATAGAAAAAAACGAGGAGAAATAATTATTTGGATAGAAATTTTTTACTGTAGTATGGAAGAATGCAAATGGAAGAAAATTATAAACGGATATTTTGTGAGATATGGAGGAAGTTACTAGGATATTAGAAAGAGGAAATGGACTTTAAATTGACTATCGGCTGACTGAAAATTTATTGCAATGCAACGATAGAATTCTTGTAATTTTTTTCTATCGTTAAAAAATCATATGATATTTATGATAATGATGATATTGATATTGACAATGACGATAATAATAGTGATGTTTATTATAAAATAAAGAATAATGATATTAATGACAGGGATAATTCATCATCATGTTGATATTGACAGCGATATTCATCATAGCATCGCTATCAATCGTGATATTCATTACAACATGTACAATTGTAATGATATCTATCATGTTACAGACAGTGATATTCACCATGATGTTGATAATTTATTATGAAAATAGTATTAATGATATTAATTGTAGCATTGATATTGATAGTGATATTTACCATGATAATAATATTCATCATGATATTGATAGTGATAATGATATTTATCGTGATATAAATATCAATGAAGATGTTCATAATATTGATGTCGATGATATTAATTGTGATATTTATCATGCCAATGATATCGATGATATTATTCAATTATAACATGGATGGTGATAATGATATTAATGACAGGGATAATTCATCATCGTGTTGATATTGACAGCGATATTCATCATAGCATCGCTATCAATCGTGATATTCATTACAACATGTACAATTGTAATGATATCTATCATGTTACAGACAGTGATATTCACCATGATGTTGATAATTTATTATGAAAATAGTATTAATGATATTAATTGTAGCATTGATATTGATAGTGATATTTACCATGATAATAATATTCATCATGATATTGATAGTGATAATGATATTTATCGTGATATAAATATCAATGAAGATGTTCATAATATTGATGTCGATGATATTAATTGTGATATTTATCATGCCAATGATATCGATGATATTATTCAATTATAACATGGATGGTGATAATGATATTAATGACAGGGATAATTCATCATCGTGTTGATATTGACAGCGATATTCATCATAGCATCGCTATCAATCGTGATATTCATTACAACATGTACAATTGTAATGATATCTATCATGTTACAGACAGTGATATTCACCATGATGTTGATAATTTATTATGAAAATAGTATTAATGATATTAATTGTAGCATTGATATTGATAGTGATATTTACCATGATAATAATATTCATCATGATATTGATAGTGATAATGATATTTATCGTGATATAAATATCAATGAAGATGTTCATAATATTGATGTCGATGATATTAATTGTGATATTTATCATGCCAATGATATCGATGATATTATTCAATTATAACATGGATGGTGATAATGATATTAATGACAGGGATAATTCATCATCGTGTTGATATTGACAGCGATATTCATCATAGCATCGCTATCAATCGTGATATTCATTACAACATGTACAATTGTAATGATATCTATCATGTTACAGACAGTGATATTCACCATGATGTTGATAATTTATTATGAAAATAGTATTAATGATATTAATTGTAGCATTGATATTGATAGTGATATTTACCATGATAATAATATTCATCATGATATTGATAGTGATAATGATATTTATCGTGATATAAATATCAATGAAGATGTTCATAATATTGATGTCGATGATATTAATTGTGATATTTATCATGCCAATGATATCGATGATTTTGATAATAATAGTAATAGTTATTCTTTGAGTGATATTCATCATGCATTGATATTATTGACATTGATAGTGATGACAATTATATTTATAATAGTAATAATATTGATGTTATTAACAGCCATATTTATAATAATAGTAATATTTCTAGTGATATTCATCATGAAATTGATACTGAAAGTGACATCTTTATGAAATTGACATTAACAATAATGGTCGTGACGTTTCCAATATTAGTGATATTAATACTGATATTCATGCTAAAAGCGTGCAAGTAATGCCTAATCGGAAATCCATCACAAATCACAATGATTACTTTTCAATAATTCTTGACGTGCTCGTGCCCAAACCGGTCGTTTAGCTGCCGTCAATACACCCACGGGAGGAGTTCGCGGATCCGCGGGAGTCTCCATTATCTTCAGCAATTGCTGTACCATTTCAGCTTCCGTTATTCTGTCACGATCGGAAGCTCTCACCGGGACGCTGTAGAACTAATTAAAAAAAAAATATCATTTATAATAATGACAATAATAAATCTATAAAATTTCAAAAAATTATCATGCATTTTATTATTATTATTAAAATATGTCGACAAATGATTAGAGGAGTTAAAATACTTTCACGTGAGAAAACTTTCAACGAATTAACATTATTATAATATTGTAAATAAATAAATAAAAATGTTTGTTTAGTAAAATTAGAAAATGAAATAGAAAATAATCCAGTAATATATAATATAATATAAATGTTTACGTGCACGGACAACGGACATTTGTCTTGTTATATAATGCGTATGTTAATAAGTTAAACGGATAGAGAATCATGTATAAAAAAAAAAAAAAAAAAAAAAAAAAAAAAAAAAAATTCGGGACTGATGTTGCAACTTTTAACGAATTCCTTGGAGTAATCTTGGAACCACAGGATACAGAGATCTAAATCTTCGACCAACCTGAACATTGAGAAGCATTTTGAGTGATATTTACAGTCTTTTATTCAAAAACTGCCTTGAAATCCTTAAAATAATATTAAAAAATGGTGAATATCCCGTAATTTATCAAGAAGAAAGCTTGGAAAAGATTTTGGAGTCAAAAATTGCACAAATAGTTTAAAATTACTACAAATACTACTGTACATGCGAGAAGAACGCGTCTAACGCCATCTAGTGGCAACTTAAAGAACTAAAGTTAAAAAGCGGGAAAATTTGAATTAAATGGGTTCTTACGAATCAAAAGTAGTCATAGCTTCACGAATATCGTTCAAACTCTGTTCAGACAAGCGCCACTCAAGTTTTTCAGGTGATGGCAAATGTGATGGCACTAAATTATCTGGTGGTGGCATTGCGTCAACGTTATCGGTTAACGTTTCAAAAGCGTTAAATATTGCTGGTGCTTCACCTGCTGAATGTTCATAAGTCATACCCCACATTCCGTCCTTACCAAGGATGACATGGAATGTTTTATCGAACCAACGATTAGCGCCGTGATGTCTCGAGCCACCACCGTGTAAACAATGATGTAAAACATTTGCATAATCACGATCGTTTAACCACCGATCTGTTTTATTATAAGGCTCATTAAATGTTACTGGTAATACGTCTTCGTCGATGCATACGATACAAAGGCAACGTTCGAGTAATTCAAGATTGTGCCGATTTCGTTCATCTGGAAATAGAAAAAAACGAGGAGAAATAATTATTTGGATAGAAATTTTTTACTGTAGTATGGAAGAATGCAAATGGAAGAAAATTATAAACGGATATTTTGTGAGATATGGAGGAAGTTACTAGGATATTAGAAAGAGGAAATGGACTTTAAATTGACTATCGGCTGACTGAAAATTTATTGCAATGCAACGATAGAATTCTTGTAATTTTTTTCTATCGTTAAAAAATCATATGATATTTATGATAATGATGATATTGATATTGACAATGACGATAATAATAGTGATGTTTATTATAAAATAAAGAATAATGATATTAATGACAGGGATAATTCATCATCATGTTGATATTGACAGCGATATTCATCATAGCATCGCTATCAATCGTGATATTCATTACAACATGTACAATTGTAATGATATCTATCATGTTACAGACAGTGATATTCACCATGATGTTGATAATTTATTATGAAAATAGTATTAATGATATTAATTGTAGCATTGATATTGATAGTGATATTTACCATGATAATAATATTCATCATGATATTGATAGTGATAATGATATTTATCGTGATATAAATATCAATGAAGATGTTGAGGAGAAATAATTATTTGGATAGAAATTTTTTACTGTAGTATGGAAGAATGCAAATGGAAGAAAATTATAAACGGATATTTTGTGAGATATGGAGGAAGTTACTAGGATATTAGAAAGAGGAAATGGACTTTAAATTGACTATCGGCTGACTGAAAATTTATTGCAATGCAACGATAGAATTCTTGTAATTTTTTTCTATCGTTAAAAAATCATATGATATTTATGATAATGATGATATTGATATTGACAATGACGATAATAATAGTGATGTTTATTATAAAATAAAGAATAATGATATTAATGACAGGGATAATTCATCATCATGTTGATATTGACAGCGATATTCATCATAGCATCGCTATCAATCGTGATATTCATTACAACATGTACAATTGTAATGATATCTATCATGTTACAGACAGTGATATTCACCATGATGTTGATAATTTATTATGAAAATAGTATTAATGATATTAATTGTAGCATTGATATTGATAGTGATATTTACCATGATAATAATATTCATCATGATATTGATAGTGATAATGATATTTATCGTGATATAAATATCAATGAAGATGTTCATAATATTGATGTCGATGATATTAATTGTGATATTTATCATGCCAATGATATCGATGATATTATTCAATTATAACATGGATGGTGATAATGATATTAATGACAGGGATAATTCATCATCATGTTGATATCGACAGCGATATTCATCATGACATCGATATCAATCGTAATGTTCACTATAATATTTACTAACAATGATATTCATCATGTTATAGACAATGATATTTATCATGATATTGATGATTCATGATAAAAATATTATTGATGATATTGAGAGTGATATTCATCATGAGATAGATATCACTGGTATGAATAATGACAATTATTATGATATTCATGACAAGTTTGATATTTACGATAATATTCATCATGGTATCGATCAATGATCATAATGATATTGACCATGTAATCCTTTGAATGATATTCATCATGCGATTAAATTGTTCATAGTAGTGATGATATTGACACCGATATTTATTACAACAGTAATATTCGGAGTGATATTCATCATGCTACATTCAGTGATATTTATCATGATACTTATAATACATAATGAAAATAGTATTGATAATATTAATAGTGATATTCACTGTGAAATCATGATAAATACAATTGATAGTGACAATTATCATGATATTCATGGTAAGTTTGATATTGACAGCGATATTCATCATGATATTAATAATGATAATGATATTAATCATTTCTTATGACAAAAAATAATATTAACTGTGTTTATGACAGTAATAATTCATCATCTCATTGATATTGATGATATTAATA
>JZSA01002821.1:0-30096 GCA_000956155.1 Cotesia vestalis | reverse complement strand
AAAAAAAAAAAAAAAAAAAAAAAAAAAAAATTGAGAAAAAAAATGATGATGAAATCTTGGTCGGGATTCGAACCCGCGACCTCCAGTTACTTTGTGAACTTAAAACTTGAATATCTTGGAAACTACTGGTCCGATTTTACCCATCCAAGTGTACAAATGACTTGAATTAAGTACCCTTGGACCCTCTAACGACCCCGGGGCAAAATGGGCCAGGTCAAAATTATTTTCATTGGAAAAAAAAAAATTCTGCCGACTGAATAAAGCGAATAAAATCAATATGAAGGAAGATTGATACCCAGGAGACAAAATAACAGTCTCTACACAACAATATATAAATATAGAGTTACATTGGAGTCTATTTGTACGGCAGGTCAAGTGGATCGATGCTTCCACGTTACTGTGTATATATATCACCGAATATACCTATGAATAAGCGCTATACAAGTCTATTCTCACTCTGGTATCTGCACGGTATTTTTTCGCACTCAAACGATCCCAACCCCCACCCCCACCCTCACCCCCTCTTTTGACGCCGGCCTTACACTGACGGACTGTAGTTAAACTTTCTAGCCTCTGCAGTGTTAAACTGCTATAATATTTGATAATAAAAAAAAAAACTTTATTTTTAACTCCGTCTTCTTGGTAGTTTAATATAAATAACCGTTTTTATTGTAATACAAGTTAACGCGAATTACGATGTAAAGCCTTTTTTTTTTCTAGTCAGATGTACATATGTTTTTGTAGATATAGTTGTAGGTTATTTTTAGTCGAGGTTCGCGGAATAAAACTTTGGGTGGATGGATTTATTTTTTTTTTCCTCTCACCTGGGTGAGGATTTAAAATTTTCGACGGCATTGCGCAGAATCCACGATAACGATTGCATCTGCTCAAAGGTGTGGTCTCTAGATTTCACACGTGTGTGTAAGGGTGGGGGTAAGTCTGGGTGAATTTCGTACAGGTGAGGCGTCAACTCGAGGATCTGGGTCACTGTGACCTACCAAATAAGATTACCTTTGTTTTAGGGATTTTTCTTTTATTTTTATTTGGCATTTATTATTTTGTGTGATTAAAAATAAAGAAAATTAATTTTAGAAAAATATGTACTCATTTATACTCCTGTACTCTTTTTTTAAGGTAATGTATGCCAATTTTAAGGTCAAAGTTGATTAAACTAAAAAAAAAATTTTTAGATTGTATTATTAAATACTTAAAAATTAACACTCTTATAGTGAGAAAATTTAGCGGCAATGCGCCACCTGTAGGAATTTTTAGAACTAATTTTTACACAAAATTAAATATGGATATATTTGATTATATTAAGCTAAAAATGGAGTTGTCAGGTCATATTTAGTCATATTAAAATTTTTTTTACGAATTTTTGAACAGAAAAAAAAATTGACTTGAATGAAGTAAAAAATTAAAAAAAAAGCTAGCTTCGTAATTTGAGTAGAAAAATTATAAAACTAAGAAATATTTCTTCTAATTAATTTTTTTTTCTGTGTGAAAAGCATCAATGTTTTTTATTTTTTATAAATATTGTTAATCTTTAAGAATTAAAAATGTTTTTTTTAACTATTCTGCAATTAATCTGTTGACTAAAAAATTTTTAATAAATTAATTATTGTAAAAATTTAATTAATCAATATTTTATGTGTTGTTAAAAAAATATCTATGTCTCTAAAATTTTATTAAATATCTAGGTATAAAATTTTTAATCCTAACTTATTTATCATTTTGTACTATAAATGAAAAGATAAAATTTAATATTGTTATATTTTTTGCTTCTGATAAATTTATTCTTGTGTGAATGATTGCTTTAATTAAATTATATACATGAAGAACAAATAATTTTACGTTTGACATATTTAATTATCAATTATTTACAAGATTAATTTATATAGTCTGTAAATAAACACGTATTAAATATAAATAAAGTTTTATTTAATACTATTGAAATTTGTAACTGACTCCGATATAAATTTTAATATGTGTTTTATTGAATACTAAGAAAATTTTATTTCTTTTTAATATAAATGTCTCTCATTGCATATTTGTATCAAATAAAATTTTATTAAACACTAATAAAATTTTTTTTGTACCAAGACTCTCATTAATTTCTCAGCAATCAAATTTATTGACGTAAAACAGAATTTATATTTATATTTTATTAATATTTATCAATACATAGTGATGTTATGGAAAAAATCCAAGTACGTGTTTTTATTCTTGGCAGATAAATTTATTTCTCAGTGTAGAGAAACTCTTTTACTATCTTGAACTGTAAAAATTACATTATTTGTAGAGATGGAGCAAAAATTACAGTTTCAAATAATAAGTCATCCCAATTTTTGAATTTTATTAGTTTCTAATTGTGATTTAAAAGTTATAATCGCACACTAATTTTTTGCGAAGAAATTATGAAATTTAGTAATTACAGTCCGACACTGTAATTTTGTTTACAAATTTCTGAAGCCTTACCAACTAAGTCGTTATTTTGTTTCTTTTTCCAACACCATAAATTCTTATTAAAACTATAAATTTTCCAGCGTTGAAATCTAAAATAGTTTAAATGAAAGAGGGAATGACACTCGAATCCTTGTTGGTTACAGTTTTTGCATCCTCGTTGGTAAAGTTACAAACTTTTATTTGTTCTGTCGGATGACGGACTCTAACACTCGACCTCTTGATTTTAAGACACATTCTCTAGACACACGGCCAATCCACAACAACAAAACCAAACAAGTTATTCTCGTATTTAAACGATTTACTAACAACCTTTAAATATTACAATTTAAAACTGTTAAAATTGACAAACTTGGAATTTTACTTTTAACATTTAAAGTTTTCTAAAACTACTTCCTCCATAATTAAATTTATTGGTTAGTGTAGTAGTGGTAAATCCTAGCAACAAAAAGTGTAAAAATTCTAGT
Source organism: Cotesia vestalis (assembly GCA_000956155.1). Classification (NCBI taxonomy): domain Eukaryota; kingdom Metazoa; phylum Arthropoda; class Insecta; order Hymenoptera; family Braconidae; genus Cotesia; species Cotesia vestalis. The sequence continues at coordinate 27,166 of JZSA01002821.1, read as the reverse complement.
GTAGATTGTAATACTTACCAGCTCTTTTATAAACCTTCGGCTTTTACTAGTTCACAGTATAATTTATATTATTTATTAAAGTTTAAAATATTTTGTTAATTAACCAAAAAATATTTCACCTGGAAATCTCAATGCTTACAGTTCCATTTATAAATTAATAGTTCTCGAATGAAAGCTCCTAAAATAAAATCTAAGTACTGCTTTTTTTATTTCAAGTGACTGAAAATCCACTTTACAATTTTTTATTGAAAAATCTCGCTGAAAAAATTAAAATCCCTAAAATTTGAACTGTAAACTTTACCCTTTTTTTCCACGGACAATTTTTACTGCAAAAATTGTTTTTTTTTCTGAATTATAAATTTTTTTAGTTTTCTAAAATCTCAAGATTTTTTTTTATCATTAATTCCTACTTATGATTATCACATCTTACCAAATGCGCAGTTGAAATTCTTCCTTTTCGTAAAAAAATCTTTTGTGGTCTTTTCCTGGCGCCTGGCTAAGGGCTAAGGGGCTTTGCCACAAAGACACGGGACAAATTACACGAGGATAAAGGAACAAAAAGAAAACCTTGTAAGAAATAAAAAATTCAAAGGGATTGATCGACTTGCATTAAGCTCTTCCCGGGTCTCCTCGGAGATTTAAACGACCGAATAGAACAATTTGTTTTTTATCGATTTACCTGAAAGATTTCGACTTTCCAGCGGCTCTAGAACTCACTAAGATAAGACAAAATTTAAGAGGGAATACTTAAAGCTAACCTCCACTCGGTTCTTTACGCCGTAATACATAGTAGACTCGGGATGTCACTCGACACTCACAATTCAACAAGGTAAATATTTACGGTGTCTCTGGATTTTTATCCGGAAAACAAACTCTTGATTTTACTTTTTTAAAGAGGGTTGTTGTGTCTTAGTCTGAGGCTGAGGCGAAGCCAGAGGATTGCTAAGACAAGACACCACTGATGCCATCATACCACGCTTGTAAGAGGGCGCTGTCTTCTTATTCTCTCAAGCGGGTTCTGAAGATATGAGGACGTCTCGCTCTGCCCGCGGGATTAACCTTTAATTCTATCCCGGGCGAGCGAAAGGGAAAAAAAGTTTTCCGACCCTTCGCTTTAGAATAAGAATAAAAAGGAGACGCGAGAGTGAGGGGTGGATCAAGATGGATGTAAACTTGTGATGCTATGACGAACAAGTTGTAGTAAAGAAGAAAATCAAATTTAAGATATAAGGCAATTAAAATAACGAGGAATTTCAAACGTACTTTTTTTTTTTTTTGATGGACTGAATTGCTTCGTTATTGTCGCGATTAGTTTTTTCAGAAAAAAAAAATTCATACTCAAAAATACTATAGTTGAATAATTGGAATTTTTGCAGTAAAAATTTTAGGGATTTTAATATTTTTAGCGAGATTTTTCAATAAAAAATTGTAAAGTGGATTTTCAGTCACTTGAAATAAAAAAAGCAGTACTTAGATTTTATTTTAGGAGCTTTCATTCGAGAACTATTAATTTATAAATGGAACTGTAAGCATTGAGATTTCCAGGTGAAATAATTTTTGGTTAATTAACAAAATATTTTAAACTTTAATAAATAATATAAATTATACTGTGAACTAGTAAAAGCCGAAGGTTTATAAAAGAGCTGGTAAGTATTACAATCTACACTAGAATTTTTACACTTTTTGTTGCTAGGATTTACCACTACTACACTAACCAATAAATTTAATTATGGAGGAAGTAGTTTTAGAAAACTTTAAATGTTAAAAGTAAAATTCCAAGTTTGTCAATTTTAACAGTTTTAAATTGTAATATTTAAAGGTTGTTAGTAAATCGTTTAAATACGAGAATAACTTGTTTGGTTTTGTTGTTGTGGATTGGCCGTGTGTCTAGAGGATGTGTCTTAAAATCAAGAGGTCGAGTGTTCGAGTCCGTCATCCGGCAGAACAAATAAAAGTTTGTTACTTTACCAACGAGGATGCAAAAACTGGAACCAACAAGGATTCGAGTGTCATTCCCTCTTTCATTTAAACTATTTTAGATTTCAACGCTGGAAAATTTATAGTTTTAATAAGAATTTATGGTGTTGGAAAAAGAAACAAAATAACGACTTAGTTGGTAAGGCTTCAGAAATTTGTAAACAAAATTACAGTGTCGGACTGTAATTACTAAATTTTATAATTTCTTCGCAAAAAATTAGTGTGAGATTATAACTTTTAAATCACAAATAGAAACTAATAAAATTCAAAAATTGGGATGACTTATTATTTGAAACTATAATTTCTGCTCAATCTCTAGAAATAATGTAATTTTTTTAAGTAAGAGAATTATAAATTTTATAGTTCTTTTAATAAATTTAGTCACAGATAAAATCGAAAAAATCGTTCGAGTATTTATTCGAATTCGTTAATATGAATTCATGATAGCAAACATCGAAATAGAGTTACCCTTTGAGCGTATAATTCAACAAAATAAAGTTTGGTTAGGCCGGTCTCGGGGGACTAGTTTTCCTTCCTACATTGACTAGCGGAATCGAGCAATTCCATAAGCGACATATTTACAGGGGTTGGGTACTAGGGTTGAATTGGTGGATAACGGTAACGAACTTGTATTAAACACACTTACATACACTCAAACAAACACACCGACAAAAGAGATAGAAGAGAATAAAAATGGTGGTGTATCAGCACGCAATACCGCAGACAATCCAAAGGGCTTAACGTTTGTTTCAACAAGGGATTACTCCGTAGCACGTGAGCGATAGCCGGCGTTCATCCCTTATTCTTGTCTGTACGACAACCAGTTACACCACTACAATCACTACCACCATCCCAGCCCTCTTGTTCACGGGGACAAACATTTAAATTGCCTAGATTACGTTTTCCTTTGCTCAATTGCTCAATTCTTCTGTCCTTTTCATCATTCATCCCTTAAAATTGATAAAAAATTCATATTTTGCTCACAAATTTGAAAATACACCTTTATTTTCATTAAAAATATAAATTTTCGCGATTAGTATCATTTTTGACCGCTAGATGGCGCATAATTCCATCTTCTCGCATGTGGAGCGGCTTAACTGGTAAATTCAGGCAATTTAGGCCCTGGAAGCGCGGCAATATGTGTAGAGCGGCATATAAATTTATTTGTTTGACGGCAGAGGCTGAAAAAGCGCAAAAAGCGGCTGTAAAAAAAAGCTATCGGTTCGTCTGGGTCTCCTGGGAAAAAAAGTTACGGGGTGGTTTTTTTTTTTTTAGCCTCGGATACGAGGATCTTACTTTTATACAACTAAGCGCTTTCCTTTTCGTTATGGGATTAGGTACTTTTCTCTTTTGCGCCTAAGGGACACCAGTCCGAGCTGTTTTCGTTACTGCCGTCACGCGTCTGTATTTATAGGGGAAACTAAAAGTACCTTACATTCATACATAGTATGTGTGATTGTATTTTTATGTATTTGTGTAGCTGTTTCGTGACTAAGTAAAAAAAAAAAATTCACGTTGCATTGGATTTAATTCTGAAGGGTAACGACTTTCATAAAAGTTTAATTGCTCATCAATAGTGTATTAAACCGATAAAAAACGGGTTTTATTATTTATTTTATGGTGAAAAGTAACAATTTTTTATATTGTAGACTCGTGAGTTTATAAATAATTATAATTACAATAACTGTTATTATTATCATTACTATCATGATGAATATCATCATCATCATTATTATTATGATAAATATCATTATCATCAATATTAACATATTATAATTCTCGATAAATATCACTATCGTTAACTTAATATCATTGTCAATGTCATGATGAATATCATAATCAATATTTCATTGATTATTATAATCAATAATATTAATAACTATATCAGCGGCATGATGAATATCGCTATCATTGTCAATGTCATGATAGATATCATTATCAATACCATATTTATTATTGTCTTCATTACTAGTAATATTATTATTATCTGCATGATGAATATCTATAACATTTATATAATTTCCAATGTCATGATGAATATCATTATTAATACTATATTGATTATTAATATTGTTAATATTACTATCATTGTTAGCTGCATGATGAATATCGTTATTATGGTCAACCTCATCATGATTATCACAATAATTGGTTTTATTATCAATAACATTTTGAATATCATAAATATTATTGTCAATTTCATGATGAATATCATTATCATGACCATAATCTTTATAACCATCATTAATAGTATTATTATTAGCTACATGATGAATATCTCTAGTATTTATATCGTTTTCAATACCATGATGAATATCATTATCAATATCTTATTGGTTATCAGTATCATCATCAATAATATCAATATTATTATCAGTGGCATGATAAATATCACCATCATTAATATCATTGTCAATTTCATGATGAATATCATTACCATTACCATATTCATTATAATCATTATTGATAGTAATATTTTTGTTAGCTACATGATGAATATCTCTAGTATTAATATCATTTTCAATGTCATGATGAATATCTCCAGTTTAATATCATTTTCAATGTCATGATGAATATCATTATAAATATTTTTTTGATTATTATCAACATCATCATCAATAACATCAATATCGTCAACGATTATATTAATATCGATGAATATCACTGTATGGAATGCCATTATTACTGTCATGATGAATATCACAATTATTAATATCACCAATATTATTATTACGATTATTGTCATAATAATTATAATAAAATAAATTTAAATATTTGTTGAGAGAAGATTTAAGAGTGAGAAAATATTAAATTTAAAAGATCAAAGATCTGTTTGAAGAAAGCTGTCGTAATTATTCTGTCTTTGTAAACTAAGTCCTTCAGGGCTTTTCCGATAATCCTATTTGCGTTTTTATTCCTTAAATGTCATTTAAATATTAATTTTAGTGGCAGAAGCTCTATACTATCTTACATTATTATATTCAATGTCTTTATGAGTGAAATATTCCAATCATTTCAAAAAAATATTATAACGTCGAAAGATCTGAACAACTGAAGACAAAAACCATAAAAAAAAAAATAAATAAAACAGATGAAAGACGACGAATGAATAATGGAAGTCCCAATGAAATTTTCCAGTTCGCCGCGGGATACCGTAATATTAGCTTACCACCACCCCCGCTATAAATCCCTCTGTGTATATAGTGTATAGCACAATACAATCTACCCTTTTGGTAAGGGCAATAATTCCACCAACACAGAGCGGATCCAAAGACACTGAAAAACATTTTAACTCGTAAATTTTAAAAAATTCTCAGTCTTTCTTGCATTCTTTCGTCAGTTAATTCATCCCTCTCATTCAATTTTGCCACCCCATCAGAGTTTCGATTTGTGAAATACATTTTCTCTCAATTCCAATCTCAATCTCGTTTATTTTTCCTATCCATCAGAAACTCGCCAATTCAATCTCACTCACTGACATTTCGGCCAACAAAATACACCCTGTTTCCCCCTTCAACCATTTTCCTGCTCATCTATACTATAAAAAATCACGAAATATCATCATGAATATCAATGTCAATATGATTATAAATATTGATATTAACATCTTGATAAATATCATTATCAATATCAATATCATCATTATGATGAATGTCGCTATTAATATCAATATCATCACAGATATTAATATCATGATGAATATCATGATCATTATTATGATAAATATCATCATGCATATTTATATCTCCATTATTATTAAAAATATCATTATCATCATAAATGTTATCATGATAAATATTATTGTGATCGTCAACAATATTAATTCCATGATGAATATCACTATTTCTATCAATATCATTATCTTTATAAATATCATTATGTTAGTAAATATTATTATCGATGTTATTATTATAAATATCATCATGTATATTAATATAATGAACGTCATCTTGATAAATATCATTATAAATATTAATATCATAATTAATATGAATGCCATTATTAATATCATCAAGAATATTAATATCATGATGAATATCATTATTATTTTAAATATTATTATTTTAACAAATATCGTCATGAATATCAATATTTTAAAGTTATCATGATAAATATCATCATGATTATCAACAATCATATTAATGCCATGATGAATATCACCATGTCTATCAATATCATCATCGTTATTGTAAATATCATTATGATTGTAAACAATAATATTAATTCCATGATAAATATCACCATGTCTATCAATATCATTATAAATATCATCATGCATATCAACATCATTATATTGGTAAATATCATATTTGTTATTGTAAATATTATGATGTATATTAATATCATGAAAGTCATCATGATAAATATCACCATGTCTATTAATATCATTATAAATATCATCATGCATATCAACATCATTATATTGGTAAATATCATATTTGTTATTGTAAATATTATGATGTATATTAATATCATGAAAGTCATCATGATAAATATCATTATGATTATCAACAATAACATTAATACCATGATGAATATCATCATGTCTATCAACGTCATTATCATTATTGTTATAAATATCATCATGCATATTGATATTAATATAAATTGGTGAATAATGTCTAAATTATGCCAGTTTTTTCAAACTCCACTGTATATGGGTGGTGAATTTTTACTTCTATAACTCTTAGTACAGAGTGATGAATAATATACTCCATAAAAAAAGATAAATCATTAACATTTATCCCTTTTAATAACTAAAATTAACATTTATGATATTTTATCAGAATCTTAATTTCACTCCAGACTGACAAAATTTTATTAATAATAACTCACTCCTTAAATTTATCGATGTAGACTCGGCATAAGATACGCAAGAACAGAAATGGCTTTCAAGCACTTAAAAAATCTAGTTTAAATCGAAATAAATAATTGACAAGATTAACAAACTGACACAACAGCATTTCCGTTTTAACTTTTACCCCGGAAGGGCGGCTGGTCCTCAAGAGACCCAGTTGTGTCTCTGCTCTAAAACGGGACCCGTCATTTCTGGTGTCCTCTATCTCTATCTCTGTTTAGTGTCTAATGTGTAGTGCTTGCTATGACTTTTGTGATCCCCTCGGCTGGGGTGGTCCCCGGGGATAAACTACCCCAAACTACCTCTACCCCCAAAACCCAACTCGACAGAGCACCTTCAGCTACTTCCTTGCTTCTTCAACATCCGTACATAAGCCCATCAACCTGCCTACCCTCTTTCCCTGCTCCTGCTCCCTTCTGCCCAACTCAGTTTATTCTACTCCTCGCTAAACCCCCGAGCACATAAATAAATAAATAAATGGATTTACGAGCCGACTTTGGATCTAAAAAAGTAAATAGCCTTTCTACGAACAATGGAGCTACGTCGTTAATATTAAGTATGTTTTGCAGGTGATGCAATTTTAATCAGGGTGCAGTGAACTCAAGCTTTCATTCAAGCTCTCTGAGATTTTAAAGCATGATCAATATTTTAAGTTGAATTATCATGTTTTCATCATTTGCTTCTCTAGAACTGCCTAGATGATGATGATGTTCAGTTTTGCATAAATTATTTTAGACTATATCAAAATTTTATAGATTTTCGGTAAATTGATAAATTTGTAGTTCTTTTAAATTATTTATAGCATTATTATAAATTTTTTAATGGCAAAAGTAAGATTTTTATCAATCAATATCATCATTGATCGTTATTAATGTCATGATAAATATCACTATTGTGATTGTAATTATTAATATCATGATGAATATCACTATGAACAATATCATTATCGATATCATGATCAATATTGCAATCATTATCAATGCAGTGATAAATATCACTATCATCAATATCAGTATCATTATCGATGTCGTGATGAATATCACAATTTTCAATATTATATGCTAAATACTATTAATATGATTATCAATGATGAAAAATATCACTATCATCAATATCATGAGGATGATAAATACCATGATTTTAATTACTCATGCTATGATGAATATCACTGTTATTAATGTCATCATTAACGCTATGATGAATATCACAATAATTAATATCATTGTTAACGTCATGAGAAATACCATTATTATAATTACTAATGCCATGATAAATATCACTTTATTTACAACATTATCAATACCATGATGAATATCACATTTATTAATATCATCATTAACGTTATGATAAATATCACAATCATTAATATCATTATCAATGTCCTGATAAATATCACTATCATAAATATCATGGTGAATATCACTACCATTACATCATGATAAGGCTATTCCTCATAAAATTGATGGATTTGAACATTTTCTTAGTGAATTTTATAGTAATTGTAACTTTAGCTAAAGTTCAATTTTAACTAATAAATATTTATAATATTTCCCAAAATGAAGCTGATCATCATTATCATGAATATCGACTCAATATCACGAACCAATAACCAAATCATCAGCTTACCCAATTAGTAGTAGTCTGCCTGCGTTCCAGAAGTTTCTGCTGAAGCTTTGGCCCCGGTCCAGACAAAAACTGGCGAACAAGAATCCTGGCACGGTCCAAATGAGTCGGGCTGATAGCCTCCACCTGTGCCAGGTACTTCTGCATGGTAGTCTCTAGATGTGGAACCGGAAGACTCGGTAGAGGCTCGTCTTTCTGAAATGACCAATAACGAATCATGATAATCATACCGTGAATATTAATTGGGAGCTAATTGTAAGCAAATATTTGGATTAACAGTAGGACTTGGTAATTGAAAAGACAAATATTAGAGTAGGGGTGAATGCGTTGGGGTTAAGGGGCGACTTGTTGTCGAACGGTTGCCGGGTAACCGTCGACCCTCAATACTCTCAATTCCAGATAACTCAGTGCATGCTCGATTGTAAAATAAAGAAAAGAATGAATCGAGAAACGAAGCGTATCCGGTGGCAAAGGACGCTTCGCCCCTGGCTAGTCTAATATGTAGTCGTCTGTCGCATGCTTCGTTGACCAGCTCCCCTTTCGCCTTTACCAGAGTTCCTCTAACAAGTAGTCTATTTTGTTGATCGGAACTAACCTCGAGCCAGTATTTAGGAACTTTATCAACTCGGTTATGGTTATTTTATTTAAAATCCGAATTTTTATAACTCAACAATCACAAATTCTTATCACGAAAGCGAATCCATGAATCGAAGTAACGAGTTCGATTATAGGTGGATTCGGTAAACCTGGATGGAAACAGACTCCCCCGTTTCATAGCTTTGTCTCGATTCCCTGGAGGCTTGAACTCATTCCGTTCCTCGAAGCTGTAGCTGCTACCCCTCGTCCTACCCAGAATCTAGCTCATTGACATGCACCGCGAGTACGGGCACTAACGACCTCGCACGTCTCTATCCAGGGCTTACCTACACCCCATTACTCTGGCAACGCTACGGATTCACTGTCAGTATTCCAGATGACCATGAATTCTTCAAATCGACCGGCTCTAAGGTACTTTTTATACTCTTTCATACGTCGATTGACTCAAGAACGTGAGTACTTATTTTATGACCCGGTTTGATAGCGATATACAGAGCTGCTGCTTGAGTTTGATGGATTTGAGCCTGTATTTTTGAAAATTTGTTTATTTAGTTTTCATTCCGGCATATTCTATCGAGGTGTAGGATACTTGTGCATAGAACCAGAATTTACAACTACACGCAGAAAAAAATTTTGTTAAGATAATCTAAGATATGTTGTGGTAACAAATGAATTTGTTAACATAGGGATAATAAATCATATGTTAAAATAACAAAATTTAGGATATAACAAGTTATTGATATGTTATAACAACAAAACAGTTTTGTTAGTATGGCAAAATCTTTTAGTTGATTCGACAAAATCCTATAGTTGGTATAACAAATTTTTTTGTTGAAACAGCAAAATTGTTCTATTAAAGTAATAAAGTAAATTTGTTAGAGTAACAAAGAAAATTTGTTGTAGTAATGAAGAGAATTTGTAAGAATAACAATGAGAATTTGTTAAAATAACCCATTGAGTATCATTATACACAATCATTTTTGTGATAAGCTTTTGAGGATTTGGAAAATATTTTGGCAACAAATTAGTTTTGTTACTGTAATAAAATCACTTTGTTACAGCAACAAAGTCATTTTGTGACAGCAACAAAATGATTTTATTAGTGAAACAAATTGATTTTGTGATTGAACAAACTGGTTTGTTAGTACAACTTGAAACATTTTGTTAATGCAACTAATATGGATTTGTTGCTATAACTATACTCATTTGTTACCACAACATATTTTTTATTTATCCCGTCTTTTGTTATTTTAACAAAATCATTTTTATGCGTGTAGAAGTATAATTTGAGTTAAGTTTGTGATACAATATATAAAAATACAATTCATAAAAATACATACAAAGATTTGTAATATCATCCAAAAAAAATGCAATTGAATCGCAACATAGTGTGCATTTTTTGAGCTTATTGATTTTTTGATTTTAGGTAATATTAGCTGTCTAGTTCTGATATTTGAAAATCGTTCCGCAAGTAACTTTTTACATTCCCAGAAGTAATAAGCAATACTATTGGCTACACAGAAAAAAAAATGTTCTTGAATCAAGTATATATTTTTGAAGAGCTCAATATTCTTGATTTGAGTAGAAAAATTCTTGATTTAAGGAAATTTTACTTAATTCAAGAATTTTTCTTCTTGATTCAAGACAATTACCCTCTTCAAAATTATATTCTTGGTTCAAGAATTTTTCTCTTGAATTAAGTTAATTTTTTTTTCTGTGTATAAAAGGCTAAAATTGGGTGGAATTAATTTTTTGGGTGATTTTGTATCAGTTGATTTGGGTTGTATCAAAATTTGATGGATTTACAAAGTGCTGGATTGTATTTTTTTACAATTGATCAAAATTAAGTTACTGCTGACGAATTATAGCGGGATTATGACAATCTAACGAGTTTGATGGATTCCTGGAGTACGAAATCGATTTTGAATGATACTCCTGATAAACCTGATGAATCTGCAGTTTTGATTGATTAATTATGATATTTTGCATAACTAAAGCTTGCTTATGATCATTTTTTTGTCATTCCGAAATTACATAATTCTATTTTTTACTGATGTTCTTTATGAAATTGATGATTCTTTAGCGTTTGCTGATGAATTTAAGTATAATTATAACATTACATTTAGTTAAAATTAAATTTTGATAAATGAATTTCGATAACATCAAAATTTAATGAATTTTTGACGTCCGAAATGAAATTTTAACGGATAATTCGTAAAATTGGTAAATTTTTATATCTAAATATTTTATTTCCTAAAATTACATATAACAATTAGAAAAAAAAATGCCGCGAAATTTTAGCCAAATTTTAATTTTTTTTTTTGTAAAAACCTCTGCCAAAAATCCAATTTTAATTTTTTTAAAAATATTTTAGAAACTTAATTGATTTTGTGTATTTGTCAATCATTTTTTTATTTTAACCTTGTTTGTCTTATTAATTTTCGCCAATTCTTTATATTCAATTGGCAAAAGATTAAAATACCTTATAGCAACGTAATAAGGACTTATACAATATCTAATTTTATTGATTTTACATAGTTTTATCTTTTGTGTCTAGATCTTCCATCATAATCATTGTAAAAATTTTTCCATGCATCGTAGTATTAAAATAAACTATTTAAGATAAAAGTTTGTTAAATCTGAAGCTTTTTCTGATAAATTCCAGTTGAATTACGACATTTAACCCAGAAAAAGTGAGATTTTGTTCATTAAATCAGGAAAACAAAATTCGATAGATTTTTTAAGTATAAGCTTGGTTAATATCAATGTTGTTAATGAAATTAATGATTCTGAAGCATTTTCCAAGGAATTCTAGCTTAGCTCTAAAGTTAGCAATTCATCCAAGAAGCCAACAGATCTAATCAACAAAAATCATAAACCTCGGTCGCAATTAATCTACCTCAGCGTTATCGCGACAATAAACCCGATATGAATTTTATGACCCTGAAGGAGCGAAGGGGTGAAGATATGACGTAGTATCTGGCGAAGCCGAAGTAAAAAAGCATTGTGAGGTGGCCACGTGCTGGTGGAAGCGGAGGAGGCCAAGTTCTTATCGATGCAAACGAGGGTTGTAGCAATTAAGAGATAACAAGGTTTTTTCCCCTGCACCCCCTTCAATTAGTGACACCCGTAACGCACCCCGGCCACATCGACATTGTTTGCCGGAATAAAATAAATATAAAAGCGTACGAATCCTGAAGTCAACCCCCAGAGCCGAAAGCCCAGAGCCTACCACCCATATGATGGAAATGTTTGCATACCACCAATCTCCCGGGACATTAAAAGGCTAGGTGTTGGTGTATAGACACTAGCTGGGAACTACCAATGCGGAACTCCAAACTGAATCTAGTTCGTTGATAAGAAGGGTAAGGACAGCTGTCCAAGGAACGAGGGTGAACTGGAAATCGATATCGGAGTAGACAAATGGGCTCAAGAAACCAGGTGATTGATCTAGTTCGCTGCTCGTCCAAGGTTCATCAACTAGAATGCATAGCCAATTACCCTGGCTTTGTTTTTTGCTTGAAATCCGCCGATGGAGAGTCTAATCTTTGATTTCTGGTTGCAAGTCTTGAAAGTTGTGATAAGACACCTGAGATTGGATCCAAGGCAAGATTGATCGGAAATCGATTTGTTGGGCTTGATTTGATCAAAAGTCATTTGGACTGAGTAGTTTAATGGAGATGCTTTGGATTCGGTCAAACTTTAGAGAGTTTGAAGCTGGTGCTTCATCAAATTAAACGATTATAGCATTGTGATGCGATAGGGGATTAGGAAAATTTTGTAAGACACGGAAAGAAAATTGAAGAAATTTTTACTATTTCACTATCGTAATTTTTATTAAATTAAATAGTAACGGTGGACTATACTTCTCATTTAGTAATTTTTACGATCTACTATTGTAAATTTTATCCAACAAACAAGGCTAGCAAGAAACTTAAAAAGTCCAATAGTATAGAGCTAATTATACAATATGTGTTTGTAAACTTTAAAATTTAATTATTATAAAAATTGACTCCCGGTTTTTTTAAAAGAAATTTTAGGGAGGGAGAGAGATAGGAGGTTAGACTAATTGGTAGCTATACAGTAACCGAAAAAAGAAACCGGAATTTTCGTCCTATCCGGGAATCGAACCCAGAACTCTTTGGTTGGCAGCCAGAGACTCTCTTTCTACGCTATCCGAGGTAAACTAGTGCTCATGTCCTTTAACATTTACATAAACTCGGAGTCTAGCGCTGTGCACGGCCATCACTCACACTAATTGAGAAACATTCCAATTCAACTATTGTAAAATTTGTTATAGTTCTATTGGAAAAGTACAGAGGCAGCACTGGAAATTTTAATCTCTTACTTTTTACAATAGTAAGTTGTAAAATTTCATGAATAAATAGTAAATTTTCTTCTAAAATATTTGAAAATTTATAGTAATAAAAGTATAGTCCAGCTTTACAATAGTTATATCGTAAATTTTCCCAGAAATTTTTTTCCGTGTACAAAATTTGAAAGAAATTTCATTAGTTTTCCAGTAAGATGTTATTTCATTGGATTGCGCCAGAAATAATGGTTATTATTCTCAAAATTGAAAGAATAATAAATAAAATTTCTAGCATAACTTTACTTGATCCAAAATTTTACTTGAAACGGCTTTAACTTCGGAAAAATTGGGATTAGGAAAATTTTGTAAGACCCAAAATTGAATTTCCTTAAAATTAGTTAATATGCAGACTTTCCAAATCTGACTTATCATCAGAAATTGATCTCGATAGAACCAAAGCCAAAGAATTCGGATTTTTGATCTCCAAACAAGCTGATCTGTGCTTATAGCACCGATATTCCCAGCAGAGTTTCCCCTAGAGTCTCAGCAAACAAGATCGAAGGTAACGCAAAAAATTCGATTTATCTGTCAATTTTTCTTAAAAAAAAAAAAAAATGGCGTATTTCTGTAAAATCAATATCTCGTGTAATTATTTTTTAGAACATCGCAGTAAATTGGTTGGTAAAACACGCACAGTAGTTTCGGTGCTCAACGACGCGGAGCAATTACGGATTTTCGCGTGCAAGTGTGCTGGGGACGCGTGCAAACTCTTTGTGCGGAGGCATACCTAGGGTCGAGAGGATCTGAAGGGGCTTGGTTATGTTGCTATGGTTAGTCGGTTGATTCAAGTGAGCTACAGTACAAGTACAGTCTCCAAAGGCCGGAGGGTAGAAGGTACAATATGACACAGTATTATAGAGTCACCCTTTCCGGTCGTGTCTCTAGTACCGAGCGATAATCGCACGCGAGAATCGACTGCTGCATAATTGGAGAGTTCTCAAGTACAACAGTTCACCCCATTTTTATTTTTCTTCTTCTTTCTGGGTCTCCATTTCCTTTTTTTTATGGGCTTTTTAATGGACACTAAAACTCTAAGCTAATGGAATAGCCATTAGAGATACGTTCATGTTTATAAACTGTAATGATGCCCGAGAACTTGACCCTCGGTACTAACTTTACATGATTTAGAGTACCTGCAAAATCAGTCAGACATCCGAAATTCTCAGATACGATCATCGGTAATTAGAAAAGCGAATTTGAAGCCCTTAAAGCTTCCCTCGATTATATATATACGTATATCCTGCATACGTTTTTATAGCTCGGGTAAAACTCACGGCCATTAGCAACCCGATATCCTTTTTTTTTGCTTTCCCAACCTTTTTATATACTTCTTTTAAGTCTCTTGAAATATATCAAGAGAGTGAATTTAGCAAGAATGACTTTATTTTTTACATTTTTTCACATATTTTGTGAAAATTTTCCGTTTTTATTATTACTTCCCAACGTTGTCCTTTCGGAAGTAGGGTAGAAATGGTCGGAAAAATAATTCTAAAAAAGAAAATTAAAGTTTAAAAGGTACACTTTAAGGTATAAAAAACGAGAATTGAAAAAAAAATTTTTTTCACCCACTTTTGGGATAAAAAAGAAATTTTTGAAAAATTGAATTTTTGGTTTTTGGAAAAAATGAGACTCAAAAAAATTATTTTCAAATTTTTAGATCAAAAGGGTTAAAAGCAGATTCCTTAAGCTTTGCAATAAGCTCTCAAAGGATTTTTTACGAGCAATAGTTGCCGAGATATACTGAGCTAAAGTGAGACCTAAGTTTTTCCAAAAACGAGGGGTGAAATATGTAACAAAGAAAACTTTTTTTGGTTTGAATATTTTTGAAAATCACGTATGGGATGTTGTTATGTGAACTTTGAAGTGTGTTTGATATTTAGTACACCAAACGATTGCGCTTGAAATAGCGAGAGTAAATGCGAAATGTAAATGAAGTAATCCCTCTTCTGGCATTAGAAAATTTCCAATTCAGAATCCCACAGCTACTCAATTTTTGAGCCCCCTCGGCCTTTCTCTATAACTATCGCGCCCCTGAAATCTCCATCCCCTTTCCCTTCGACGAATTTAGTAGTATTGCGAAGCGTAAGATCCGAGCGCCTACGGGCTGAATATGTAAATGACACGCAACGCGTCAGATACGATCTCGTTACTGCACATATTCCCTCAGGGTGTTTATTTAAATAAATAAATAAATGAAAATGAATAAATAAGAGTGGAAAAAGAAAATATGTTGAAAAAGTTTTTTTTTCTTTTATTAATGCCTTAACAGTAAGTACTTTTGTACTTTCAAGAAAGCACACGGAAAATATATACGATGAAGATAGAGTCATAACTCTTGTCAAGTGGTGAGGCGAGAGATCTTCCAGACACCCATAAGAAAATTACTTTTCGACGAGAGGATAAAGAAGCACTACAACTTCTGAAAATATCAAGGGCAAAGCTATGATCAATTTTTTTTTATATATAATATTCTTCAATTTTATTTCGATTCGACTTTTACAAGTTATTTCTTTAAATAGAATTTACATTATTAAATAAATAATTTTTTTTCAATTATTTACATTATCGATTTAAAAAATTTATGCTTTTTTTACCCCACAAGAGGTCATAAGTTCATGTAACATTAAATTTAACTATTTTTTATCAATCTACATTAAAAACTGCAAAGTTTGAGTATCCACATGTATTTTTTGAAAAATTTTAAATTTTTCAAAAATTTCAAATTTTCAAAATTTGATTTTTTCAAAAATACATGCAGGTACTCATTTTTTAGGAAATTTTCTCCTCTTTTCAAAAATTATATTCATTTTCAATCTCCAAGTCTCCAAGCACACAAAAACGGGGCTGTTACGAAAAAGGAAAAAAATTTTTTCGTGTAAATTTAAATCCAACCCGGTAATTAAAATAATGAAGAGAATTATAGATAAAAATGGCCGCGGGGTCAGCTGATATTGATTAGATTCCAGGTAAACCACACCCAGAATCAAATATTTTATTTTATTAAATTTATAGTTATTTATTCTTGGGACAGCAATGATAAATAAATATCATGAGATTTATTTGACGATTCATCCTAAAATAATAAATAACGTATTACAAATCGATACAATGCTGCGATAAGCAATAAACTAATTTATTTATTGTATTTTTTATTGTCAGGGGTTTTTTTTTTTTTTTTTTTTTCTGATAAAGTACTTGGATTAATCATTAATAATAATAATGATGATGAAGGTGAGAGGTAAAATGGAAGGAAATAAATATAAGAAAAATTAGGGCTAGATAGACTCGGAAGGAACAATGTATGTGTGTGGTTTTGTATTTTGATATAAAAGTAACTAGGGGTTGATATGTTAAAGCTTGAAATGAGTCACGTGCCATCTGCCCTTACGCCCTCGGACTAAATAATAACACGTGATATCATTTTTCAGTACAATCTTTAAATAAATAATGTATAATTAATTTTTTTAATCGTATTTTTGAAGATTACATTAATAAAAATCTTAAAAATTGACCTTCAAGGTCAAGCCAAAAAATTTTGAATTTTTTAAATGCAATTTTTAAGACCAAAAAGTGTCTCTAAAATATTTTAGTCAAATATAATGTAAGTTATTTGGAAAAAACGTAAAAAAAATTTTTTTTTTTGATTTTATTTTTTGAAATCAAAATCAATAATTTTGTTTGTTCTACTTCTGAAAAATTATTAATTTTCAAATTGATAAGTTAAAAATATTTTTAACTCATTTTCATGGGTGTCAAAAATATTAAACAAAGAAAACTTTTTTTGGTCAAGCTCAAAAAAATTTTTTTTCGCAGTAAACGTACATTGAAACCTTGCAGTAAGCAAAAATCAATAAATAATGGTATTGCTCTAAAAGTAATGGTAATGAGAAACAAATATAATTAAAGGGTCGTAGTCGGATAGCGTAGGGCGTTTGAAACGTGGAACGTTTACGGATCCATTGGTTAATAAGCATGATCAAGGTTTTTGTAAATGAAGACCCGAGAAGAGTATATAAATATATATTACTTGAATAGAGGAAATGATACGGCGTACATCGGCATTGGACTTCAAAGGGAAGAGAGTGTCGCTAACTAAACGCACGGGGTAGAGCGCAAACGAATACCGCGGGGTTACTAGCTCTGTATGTTGTTGTTGTTGTATGTATGTGTGGTATTACTATTACTACTACCACTACTACTAAAGCAGACGGCAAAAGTTTGCCATTTCCAATCCAAGTCCATTTTGATGATTAAGTGTAAACTTGTGAAGTTGTATTCCAACTCGTGAAAGGAGCTCGGTAAATAAACGGCTCTTTTACGCACCCTGATGCTTTTACATCCATTCACAAATATCATAAAAAAATAAACAAATAAATACCAGATGGATAAATATATTTGTTCGATTAAATAAACTTTTGCTGGATAGGATATGTTTTTTCAGGAAAGTCAGTATATTTGATAAATTTTTTTTTTTTTTTTGCGATTTCAATTACTTGATGAACCACCCGGAAATATTAACAGGCTTATAGCCTAGAGCAAGCTTAAAAGTGCTCACAAAAAGATACCGTGTTAAATTTTTGTGTGGAATTTACGCAGAAAAAGTTTTCTTTGTTACATAATTCATCCCTCATTTCCGGAAAATCTTACACCTAACTTCAACTTGCGATATCTCGGCAACTATCAGTCGCAAAAAATTTTTCCAAAGCTTGTTTTAAACCTTAAAGTACCTACTTTCAATCCTTTTGATCTAAAAGTTTGAAAAAAATTTTTTTGAATCTCATTTTTCCAAAAAACCAAAAATTCAATTTTTTCAAAATTTCTTTTTTATCCTAAAAGTGGGTGAAAAAATTTTTTTTCACAATTTTAGTTTTTTTTACCTAAGAGTACATCTTCTAAGCTTTAATTTCCCTTTTTAATATTTTTTTTCCGACCATATTTACCCGATTTATGACAGATCATCCAAAAGACTTTTACATCAAACTACTAAGTACATCAATAGTTTCTGTTTTTTTAATTACTTTATCAATTTTCTGAAATTCTCAGTAAGTATGGACATATTAACAAGCTTCATAATTGTTATAAAAAAAAATGTGAATTTAACGACAAGAAAGTTTTCTTAGTAACAAATTTTATAAGTGCGTAAATTCAGTGGAAAAAAAAAGTTCTTACCGAGGTAGGAAAGGGTGAAGTGTCTCTCGAAAGACTGCCAAGGGTAGTAAGAAGACGTCTTGGTGCACCCAACACAGAGTCTCGCCATCCTTCTGTAAAATAATTTAGAAAATGAATAAATAAATAAATAAAATTGTTAAGTTGAATATCTAGGTAACATTGGAGAAGGTATGGAGCTAAATTAACGGGAAAGTTGGTGTAACCTGATGCTGGAAAGAGAATGAGAACACTGGATAACTCAGTTAGGTAACTAACGGGCTGGGGTTGAAGGGTGGAGGGTGAACACGCTGTAAGGGGGTGAGAAAGTTAACGTTGTTGTAACCGCACGAGGGTTTAATATTGCTATGCTTGGATTAAGTGTTCTATCTCCAAAATTTCTAGCTTCATCCTCCTCCCGCTTACGGGTATCGTTATTTCGGGGTGTTCATTTCTTGATGTCTTATGTCTTAAGCCCGGTTTACTTGTATTGCTTCTGCTGTAGGTGTACTTTGCTGTGGACTGGCGGAAGCTTGCTGGTGTTGATGCTGGGATAGCTAAGAAGAAAGAGAGAGTGACTTACGAGGGCGAGTTTCATTAAACGGCCTGATGACAGATCACCTCGTTCGAACTATCTCGGATATTTGGGGGTTAATGCCGGGTTTACACGCTCAGATTTAATGACATTCACCGTATTATCGCTTGACATTTAGAGGCGTTTTAATCATTTTATGCTTGTCTTAAATTGACGTACATTTCCATTTTTTTTTTTTCGGTCGAACTCAATCAAGCGTATGGAAATATGGATGATGTCAATCTTAGAGGAAATTTTGTTCAATTGAATAAGCGAACTCGTGCTAAGTATTTTAATGAAATAATTATTGTAAAAATTTAACTATTCGATAATTTATGTGTTGTTAAAAAAATATCTATGTCTCTAAAATTTTATTAAATATCTAGGTTTAAAATTTTTAATTCTAACTTTTTTAACATCATGTACTATAAATGAAAAGATAAAATTTAATATTATTATATTTTTTGCTTCTAATAAATTTATTCTTGTGTGAATAATTGCTTTAATTACATTATATACATGAAGAACAAATAATTTTACGTTTGACATATTTATCTATCAATTATTTACAAGATTAATTTATATAGTCTGTAAATAAACACGTATTAAACATAAATAAAGTTATATTCAATACTATTGAAATTTGTAACTGACTCCGATATAAATTTTAATGTGTGTTTTATTGAATACTAAGAAAATTTTATTTCTTTTTAATAAAAATGTCTCTCATTGCATATTTGTATTAAATAAAATTTTATTAAACACTACTAAAATTTTTTTTGTACCAAGACTCATTTATTTCTCAGCAATCAAATTTATTGACGTAAAACAGAATTTATATTTATATTTTATTAATATTTATCAATACATAGTGATGTTATGGAAAAAATCCAAGTACGTGTTTTTATTCTTGGCAGATAAATTTATTTCTCAGTGTAGAGAAACTCTTTTACTATTTTGAACTGTAAAAATTACATTATTTGTAGAGATGGAGCAAAAATTACAGTTTCAAATAATACGTCATCCCAATTTTTGAATTTTATTAGTTTCTAATTGTGATATAAAAGTTATAATCGCACACTAATTTTTTGCGAAGAAATTATAAAATTTAGTAATTACAGTCCGACACTGTAATTTTGTTTACAAATTTCTGAAGCCTTACCAACTAAGTCGTTATTTTGTTTCTTTTTCCAACACCATAAATTCTTATTAAAACTATAAATTTTCCAGCGTTGAAATCTAAAATAGTTTAAATGAAAGAGGGAATGACACTCGAATCCTTGTTGGTTACAGTTTTTGCATCCTCGTTGGTAAAGTAACAAACTTTTATTTGTTCTGCCGGATGACGGACTCGAACACTCGACCTCTTGATTTTAAGACACATCCTCTAGACACACGGCCAATCCACAACAACAAAACCAAACAAGTTATTCTCGTATTTAAACGATTTACTAACAACCTTTAAATATTACAATTTAAAACTGTTAAAATTGACAAACTTGGAATTTTACTTTTAACATTTAAAGTTTTCTAAAACTACTTCCTCCATAATTAAATTTATTGGTTAGTGTAGTAGTGGTAAATCCTAGCAACAAAAAGAGTAAGAATTCTAGTGTAGATTGTAATACTTACCAGCTCTTTTATAAACCTTCGGCTTTTACTAGTTCACAGTATAATTTATATTATTTATTAAAGTTTAAAATATTTTGTTAATTAACCAAAAATTATTTCACCTGGAAATCTCAATGCTTACAGTTCCATTTATGAATTAATAGTTCCCGAATGAAAGCTCCCAAAATAAAATCTAAGTACAAAAATTGTAATTATTCAACCGCTTTTTTTTCCATAAAAATTTTTTAATCTTCTTCGACTGCATTAAACATATTTTCTGCTCAGCTATTTACTAATTCACGTTGTCACTTACATTATTCATTCTCATAATTGTACAAGTCCTACAACGCGACTTGCATTCTAATGAACTGTCTTAATTCGTCTAATTTTTGAAATTTTAATCTCATCTGTCGAAAAAGGAAAATAGAACCGAAGAATAACTGAAAGAATAATTTAATTTCACTGAAAAATCCTTTTAGTTCCATCAGCGGCGGTAAATAAATCACAATTAAATAATAAATTGAGGATGAATACAGTGTTTATATAATACACTTAGAATAGCTCATTGTGTGCAATGTCTACAATGGGGATGACTAGAATTTCGGAAGTAAAACCAGCGAGGAATGCGTTACCCCACGTCCGGCCACTATCCCCTTGGCGGTTACCCTCGCAAGACAGCGGAGGGGCAAGGAGAAGGGGGTTACGAATTACCTACCCCCTTTTATTAACTTACGTAATTGAGATTTATTAATACAGAGGCCACGTAACGCTCGTTATACATTTCTGAGAGGGTGACTCTATTTTGCTATTGTCCAAGCTTCCCTTCATTTTTCACAAATTTTCGAAGCTAACCGCACAGAAAAGAAGGTTAATTTTTTACCGAGAATATTTTCAAAAATTTTTATTCTTGTAATTTAATAAATTTAATAAATTTTTTTTTAATTAGTAGGATTTAAAAAGTATCATTGAAAAAATAAATTTTGATAAAAAAAAATTTAATCCTAATTCAAGCAAAAAAAAAAAATGATTTATATTAAAAAGTACAAAATTTGTAAATTTAAGAAATTATTCTTTAAATCCAATAAAAAAATAATTGAATCGATAATTGTAATGTTCTAAGTTTGAAATTATTAATTTGTTAATGAACTGAAAATAATGGAAAAATTTACCCAAGACTGGACTCGAACCCTGATCGGTCCGCGCTGTTAAAGAAGAGGGATACTACTTAGCCATCACAAAATTGTTAATCACCAGTAATATGTAATTTTTTTCGGCATTTTGAGGCGGTCAAATTGTCTGAAGCCAGAAGCATAATTTTCTTGAGTTAAATTTTTTAATTTTGAAGTAACAAAAATATCTTTTAAGTAAAGAAATTTAATTTCTTAGTCTGAAATATTTGCTAAGACTTTTTCTATTGAATTTTCAATTCATCCATTTTTCCACTAACATTTAACAGTTGAAAAGCTCCCTCCTGTCATTCAAATTTCAACTATAAATATTTAATTCACGCTAATAAAAAATAATAGCGCAGGGGTTAAAATCCAGCGTCTTTGCGCCGGAATTAAACCGAAATAAATCATAAATATTAAACGAGGCCTTCAGTCAGGGATTACGAGGGTCCCGAACTGTCAGCCCCTATTTCTCATGTAAAAAACTATTTTTTGTCACCATCAGTAGACACACTTTTTTTTTTCGCTTTGCAGTACGATTCTAACTTTAATTCCAGTTCATCCCTTTGAATTTTTCATTTTGAATTTCGGACTCACTCACGCCGATTGATTCTAAATAAAGACGGAAATGATTCCGACCTTCCGCGCCGGACAGGAAGAAATTCATGCTAACGAGAACTGTCACTGAAGATTATTTTAAACTACCCCTAGTATTTTGTACCCGGAATTCCGGTTTCCTGATATTTATACTCAATTGTCCGAAAATTCTAATAATTTCCCCGGGAAATACGTGATTTGTAGCTCTAAGGGTGAGTAGGACTCTCGAAATCTTATTTAAAAAATTCGCGGGTTTTAGTTCTGAAAAATTCCGCTAGGTGGCTTGGCGTTGATTTTTATTCTCGCATTTAAAACGGTAAAAAAATTATATTTTTGAGCTCGAAGAGCTCAAACCCGTAATAAGTGTAATTTTGAGCACTTAAGTATAGAATTAGCGGAAAGTTGCAGAAATGACCTTTAGGGTCAACCATTTTTCTAATTTTTTTTTTTAATGAGTAATTAACGTCGAAAAATTACCTTGATAAAATTCTAAAATTTGTAACAAATTATTGAAGAGCATCGTTGAGGTCCAAATCGAGTCCATAATATACTTGGTGGTAATCGCAAAGTAATAAGAATAATTTAACATTAAAATACCAAATTTTACCACTACTTTCTATGAACACTAATTTGTAATAATACCTATACGACTCTAGCGAGAACTATCAGCGGAGATTATCTGCGTGCAAAACATTGAATCATTAAAAAAATTCAACTCTCAACCTTTTTTTTTTTTTTTTTTAATCTTGAGATAGAAGGTTATCAGTAAGTTAGAAAGATATAAAAATATTGTTATTTTCGTTTTTATCTCGATCGATCTTTCAAAGATAAAAAAAAAAAATAATAATGATAATATATAATTTAATTTACCATACGAATATCAGGATCAAGTATTGTAGCATGAGTTTTAAGGATATCCACTAATTCTTGTGGATATGAAACCAATTCAGCTGTATAACAATGAGACACCTAAATAAAATAATTACTTTTAATTAAATACAATAATATACCTATTAAATAATTTTATTATAATATTAAAAAATAAACTTTTTTTTAAAGAGTATTTTTGATAAAAATTTACATATCATAATTGTACTTATTTTTTTTATCAAAAACAATAATAAAAATAATAAATAATAAATTTAATTTGATACAAAGTGTTTATTAAAAAAAAAAAAATTAAAAATAAAAAAAAAGAAATTAATTTTCACGAGACAATTTTTTTTTTCATTGAAGGAAAAATAAATTTAAAAAAAATTAGTTAGGACAAAAATTCAAAAAGTTAATGAAAACTGAGAGTTAAATCTGATTTTTTTTAACTAGGAAAATCTAGTTAAATAGCATCACTATTATTTAATTGAAATTCTTACACCTAAAATTAATAGTAAACTAAAAAAATAACAATTGAAGCCCTAAATTGGGCGCCAATTTTAAAACTGTCGTAATTTAGCGGCTTATTAGCCAAAAAATTGGTCATAATTTTGTTTAAAAGCTTGAAAACTCTGCTACAAGTTGTATCTAAGCTTTTAAATCGATAAATTAATCTTATTATTGAAAAAATAAAAACTAAATCAGTTTGAAATCATCTGCAATTTTTTACAGTGTATATAAAACATAATCAACTTCCGAAACATTCTTCAAGCGATATCATTAAACTTTCATAGAAATAGAATTGAAGAATATCCACTCTGTTTTTTTTTATCAAAGAAAACATGAGAGAAACAGTATAAAAACACCGCTGTTATTTTATGTACAAAGAAAACAATGAAACAATGTTAGATACACCTTTCTAGAGTTTGTTCTTTAATATTTCCGAGCGAACAATTTCAAATATAAATTTTCGATTTTTCATTTTTATTAAAAAAAAACTAAAAAAAATTTACATTATAGAACTTAGATGAATAATAATATATTCAAATTGAAATAAATTCAAGTTACGCGTAATCTTATTTAAAAGCGCTTAAACTTTCGAAGTCCTTAAAGATTTAAGATCGAAATATTAAAAAGCGTAGTGAAATAAAATTTCATATTAAAGTGTCATTCTGGTTTGTAACTTTTGAAAAAAAATTTTTTTTTTACATTTTTCGAAAGTACACTTCTAAAACTATTGTGTTAAAATTTTTAGATGATCGAGCCACTGCAACTATATTATTTTACGATGTTTATGTAGATGTTCGAGAGGAAGAAAATAAAATTTTTGAAAATGCTCAAGGGATTTTGTACGTTGCGGCATCGCTGATTGACTTTAGGTAAGATTTTTTTTTTTTATTAAAAAAACTTTAAGCGCGTTTATCTCAGAGCCATGTTTTTCTGGTTTACGTACATGATATCTCCGGAACCACTGACCGGATCTTAATGAAATTTAAACGACATATTCTAAATAGTAGCAGCTGTTGCATCAGCTACAGCTAAATCGAAATTTTGGATTTTACTATTTTTTTAGGCCCAAAAACTGTAAAAAAAAGCCTCATTTTTCAGTTTTTTTTTTTTTTTAAATCTTCGCCAGTTTGTTATTTATTAATAAATATTAATCTCCGTAGCTGGTGCAATAACTACTTATATATTGAAGGTAAATAATTTTGGTTTTTGTGTTTTATATGAGCCGTTATCAAGTTATCATGTACGTCAGCTTTATACCAACGTTTTGTCAGAGCTCCGTTCATCCGTTGTTTATTCATAAAAAAAATAAAGTCAGAATTTTTTTGTGTTATTCAAGAGTGTATTTGTTGAGCTGAATAAATTTTACATAAATATCTATAATAGTTTCTGTGTAAAAAAATAATAAAAATAGGCTTTTTTCGAGCGCCGGAACCAGAATGATCCCTTAATCTCTAAAATAAAAAATATTTAAGAATTTTTAATCATAAATTGGATAAATATTCAGCAATGAATTTAATGAAAGAGTTTGCGATAGAAAGTGGTGATGATTTCGAAATAAGTGATGCATCGTCCATCTGGATTTGCATCTCCATCTGATACATGAAATATCGCAAGAGTTATTTGCCTCGATTTCCATCCAGAGATGATCCTCAATCCTCTCTAATTCGCTGCTCGGGTTGTGTATGAACTTCTTACTTCTTAGTTGCACCGAGCTGTGTATACAGATATTTAGTAAGTCGAGATTGAGATTGAGTTTAAATATGTGAGATGAGGAGATTGAGGATCTACAATATAATATAATATAATATAGTGTTTGTCTGATGCGCTTGGCCTCGATTAAAAACTACCATAATTGCTTAACTATTCTCGCCTCCAGATTGGCTAATACTTTTTTTTTTTAAAAGCTTGAAAACTCTGCTACAAGTTGTATCTAAGCTTTTAAATCGATAAATTAATCTTATTATTGAAAAAATAAAAACTAAATCAGTTTGAAATCATCTGCAATTTTTTACAGTGTATATAAAACATAATCAACTTCCGAAACATTCTTCAAGCGATATCATTAAACTTTCATAGAAATAGAATTGAAGAATATCCACTCTGTTTTTTTTTATCAAAGAAAACATGAGAGAAACAGTATAAAAACACCGCTGTTATTTTATGTACAAAGAAAACAATGAAACAATGTTAGATACACCTTTCTAGAGTTTGTTCTTTAATATTTCCGAGCGAACAATTTCAAATATAAATTTTCGATTATTTATTTTTCTTAAAAGAAAATTAAAAAAAATATACATTATAGAACTTAGATGAATAATAATATATTCAAATTGGAATAAATTCAAGTTACGCGTAATCTTATTTAAAAGCGCTTAAACTTTCGAAGTCCTTAAAGATTTAAGACCGAAATATTAAAAAGCGTAGTGAAATAAAATTTCATATTAAGGTGTCATTCTGGTTTGTAACTTTTGAAAAAAAAATTTTTTTTTACATTTTTCGAAAGTACACTTCTAAAAATATTGTGTTAAAATTTTTAGGTGATCGAGCCACTGTAACTATATTATTTTACGATGTTTACGTAGATGTTCGAGAGGAAGAAAATAAAATTTTTGAAAATGCTCAAAGGATTTTGTATATTGCGGCATCGCTGATTGACTTTAGGTAAGATTTTTTTTTTTTATTAAAAAAACTTTAAGCGCGTTTATCTCAGAGCCATGTTTTTCTGGTTTACGTACATGATATCTCCGGAACCACTGACCGGATCTTAATGAAATTTAAACGACATATTCTAAATAGTAGCAGCTGTTGCATCAGCTACAGCTAAATCGAAATTTTGGATTTTACTATTTTTTTAGGCCCAAAAACTGTAAAAAAAAGCCTCATTTTTCAGTTTTTTTTTTTTTTTAAATCTTCGCCAGTTTGTTATTTATTAATAAATATTAATCTCCGTAGCTGGTGCAATAACTACTTATATATTGAAGGTAAATAATTTTGGTTTTTGTGTTTTATATGAGCCGTTATCAAGTTATCATGTACGTCAGCTTTATACCAACGTTTTGTCAGAGCTCCGTTCATCCGTTGTTTATTCATAAAAAAAATAAAGTCAGAATTTTTTTGTGTTATTCAAGAGTGTATTTGTTGAGCTGAATAAATTTTACATAAATATCTATAATAGTTTCTGTGTAAAAAAATAATAAAAATAGGCTTTTTTCGAGCGCCGGAACCAGAATGATCCCTTAATCTCTAAAATAAAAAATATTTAA
>JZSA01002820.1:0-61417 GCA_000956155.1 Cotesia vestalis | reverse complement strand
CATACTGTCATGTGATTTTATAAGAATCAAAGTATTTGAGACTAGAAAAAATTGCTAAAAAAAAAACCTGGTAAAAAATTTAGAAAAGCTAGGTCTTGAACGAATTTTAAAATAATAAAAATTATTGATAGTTTTGCATTAGTTAGTAAAAATGATTATTGTTAATATAAATTTAACTGTAATAAAAGACCTGTCAATAATAGGGTCAATGGTATGTCAATAACCGGCTGTTTGAATTTTTTGCGCTGTCAATAATACTTACATTCAAACTGTTGGTTTTAAGTTGATATAATAATTATTAAATTTATTGCTATTAAAGTTAATTAATTAAATTATATAAGTAGCAACAATGATTAAGGTGTCCTATAAAAAAAAAGTTGACAATATTGATTTGAAATACGATAAAAAAAATTCAAATGTTCATGATCACACTTATAGTGTCAATAATGGGGGCTTTTACTTTTACGGTAAATTTTAGAATACTTTTTTTTTCGTAAGAAAATAAAATACAAAATTTTTTGTATTTTATTTTAGAATCTATCATTATTTCTGACCCTCACTGATATCAACGTGAATATTATGGTCATGAAATAAGACAACATGTTGCGATAAATAAACATTCAAAGGATCATAAAGTAGCATTACAGGAGTAGCATTCATGAGTAGCCGTTCCCCATATGTCTTGGATAATATTATACTAGAGTATACGCTCATAATAATAGCCGGTGTTGGTGTGTAACACAAAAAAATTTATTTTGTCGTTTCGATACGGTTAGATTCGTTCATGGGGTACTAAACGCTTATGCTTGGTAAGATTTATCATAAGGGTGGTAAGTAAAAAAAAAAAAAATAAATTTTTTTATCACACCAGACTTGAAGCATACATTGTAAAAAATTTGGAGAGAAATTTGCGGAGTAGACAATTTTTAAATAATTTCTGCGGAGTGAAATTAACTGATGATTTTTATTGTTAATTATTAAATAGTAATAATAATAATAATAAATTTGTTGTTTTTAAAAAAAATTATTTACCCGAGCTAGCTGTTATTCTTCTTTCTTAAGAGTGAGGACGAGAAGCGTAAAGAATCCCAAGAACGAACAAGTTGATGTTACTGGTGTTGTGAGGGTCGAGGATGCTGTGGGGTGGCAAACGGGGGCTGATTGTGCACAAGCCGACCCTTATAGTCTTAGCAATAGGCAATAGGCAATAGGCAATCGGGAAGTTGGGGGTCTGGGTAACGACACGTCGTCAGTTAATCAAGCCATTTCGCTTTTACGCCGATGGAATTACTACGTGGTCATCGATTTTACTCACACTCGCACTTACACTCACCCTCATGCTCCCTATCCTCATCCCCGAGTCTCTAATAATTATACCGAATAAACTTCATGGTTTTTTTTCTTTTTTTTTTTTTTGCATCATTCCTCTCCTTTTCGAGCGCTAATTAACCCGGTGATTAAATTTGTTAATCAACTTTTAATTAACTTCGTGCTGTAATCCCACCCATTTTTCCCTATCATTAAAATGCGCCACCCCTTCTTCTACTCATAATTGGGGTGAAGCCTTCATTGAAAACTTGAATTTTATAAGAATTCCTGGATTCTCAACTGATAGCATTTGAAACCAATTTTTGTATCTCTTATTACGTGATCTGTCCCTCGGAATTTTTAGCAGGCATGAACACTATAACAAGCTCAAAACTGCAAAAAAAAATTTACTATGTTAAATTTAGATGTTAATTTAACACAGAAAAAGTTTTCTTTGTTACATAATTCACCCCTCATTTTCGGGAAAACTTGCCCGTAACTTCAACACGCAATATCTCGGTAAATAATAGTCACAAAATTTTTTTCAAAAGCTCATTTTAAATCTCAAAAAATCTACTTTCAGCTCTTTTGAGCTTAAAGTTTGAAAAAAATTTTTTTGAATTTCATTTTTCCCAAAAACCAAAAAATCGATTTTTTGAAAAATTCGTTTTTAGCTCATAAGTAAGTTAAAAAATTTTTTTTCAAAATTTTGGTTCTTTTCACCTTCAAGTACGTCTTTTAAGCTTTGATTTCCTTTTTTTTAAATTTTTTTTCGACCATTTTTACTCACTTTATGACGGAATAACCAAAAGACTTCCATAGAGGGTAACACATTAGATTGCTTAAAAAATGATCAAAAACTATTTAGATTCACATATGGTATACAAATTCACGTTCTCACGTTATTTAAAAAAGAAAGAAGTGCATTTATGACCCTCCAGAAAGGGAAGAAGCAAAAACTTTTCACCCGTAAAATAATCCACGTCCTCATATAACATAACAAACGATGACGGATCGTTGTCATAGCATAATTTACGATGAAGAAAAATAAAATACAAAAATACATAATGTTTTTTTTTTCTTTTATAACCAACAGACACGTAACATGTGGATACATTATTTATTCGCTGGATAATGTGAAAATGCGCCTCCAGTCATATATCTTTTTCACCCTACGTCGATTTATACCTTGCTTAAATACCATCCCCTGTCCCTTTGGTTGCCTTGTAGTTTTCTACCAAAGAAGAAAAACTATTAGATCTATATCCACCATGGAGAATATTTTTTTACTGAAAAACTGGATTAAAAAGAGTCATCTTAGACAAAGGACCTGCAAAAAAAAAATAAAACGCTTGGGGCATTGTTACTGTTAACCCTCGGCAATTTAACCCCACACTCACCTCTCACCGCAGCTTTTCAAGACCAAGAAGACTTCAAGCCCACGTTTTTTATCACTTCTCTCCTTTGTCAAGCTATAAACGGAAGCTATCGTGCTTGATATTTCCGGCGGGTTCGAAAATTATTTCGTTTTAGTCCTGCGGAGCTTTGAATTTACGATTTTCAATGATTTAAGTCGGTTTAGCGGTAATTTTTAGATTAATTTAGCTCTAGACGTTAAAAATTCATCAATTGGCGCCCAATTGTTATTTTTTCAATAGTAGTTTAATATTAGGACTAACTTATTGATTTTAAAGCTGATTATACAACTTGTAGAAGAGTTTTCGAGCTTCTGAATATAATTTTGATTAATTTTTTGAACCATCAGGCGCATATTTATGACAGTTTTGAAATTGGCGCCCAATGAAGTCCTGGAATTGTTATTTTTTTAACAATAGTTTAGAGTTAAGAATAATTTATCAATTTGGAAGCTTAAATACAACTTGTAGCAGAGTTTTCAAGATTTTGAACAAAATTGTGACCAATTGCGGGTAATAAGGCCTAAGTGATAGAAACTGGAAAAATTGTGGAAATAATTGAGACTACCAGTGGCTCAAAAATGGCTCCTAAGTCGCTGTCTGAAATGTTCAAGCCAGCTGTTGGTTCTTGGGAGTGTACCAGTTGTTACACGAGAAATACCGCTGGAGTAACAAACTGTGTAGCTTGTTCTGCTCCATCAGAGTCTGTACCAGCATCAACGACTCAGAAGCCAGTCTCTTCAGCACAAACATCAGTTAATTCAAATTCTCAATCATTTGGCGGATTGTTCAAGCCACAGCCTGACACTTGGGAGTGTAAAATGTGTTACATCCGGAATTCCAAGTCTGATTCTTACTGCGTGGCTTGTGACAGTCCAGTTGACCCATCAATGCCCGAAAAGCCAAAATCAAATGACCTAGGAGTTGTATCAAGCAGCACAGCGCCTGCGCAAACGTTTACTTTTGGAATTCCAAAAGGTTCGACAGCAACAACAGGACAATCAGTAAGTTTGTTCACTGACATGCTGAAAACTCAGAAAGAATCAGCATCAACAACAGGATTTTCATTTGGCTTTAATCAACCTACTAAGGAGGGTCTCAGTGGATTCAGTTTTAAAGCACCAGCTGCTGACGCGCCTGCAGAAAGCAAGCCACTAGACTTCAGCGGGTTTGGACAAAAATCGGAGAAAGATTTTGGCTTTGGTAGCAAAAAACTTGAGCCTCCAACTAATACATTCGCATTTGGATCCCCAGGTAAGTCATTTGACTTCCAGTTTTCAAAGTCTCCTGTTAAATCTCCAGGAGCTGGTGATGTGAGCGAAGACGAGGTTGCTGAGAGCGAGGATGTTTATTTTACACCGGTAATTCCGCTGCCTGATAAAATTGACGTCAAAACTGGGGAAGAAGATGAAGAGGTTCTTTACTGTCATCGTGCTAAGTTGTTTAGATACGACGCTAAGTCAAAGGAATGGAAAGAACGCGGGCTAGGTGATCTTAAAATTCTTAAGCATGATAAAAATAAAAAAACCAGGTTTGTAATGCGTCGAGAACAAACTTTGAAGTTGTGTCTTAATCATTTTGTCACTGAAGACTTGGAAATTTGTAAGAAAGATGATAAAACTTGGATGTGGCACGCGGCTGATTACAGTGATGGAGAAATTGAGTACGCTCAATTCGCTTGCAGGTTCAAGACTCCGGAAATTGCTGGGGAATTTAAGGAAGCTGCTGATTTGGCTATTTCTAATTTAGGTGCTGATGCTGGTAAGGAAATTGAGTCGTCAGGCCAAAAATCAGCCGCGAATGAAATTCAGGTTGTTTATGAGCGTAAAGTTACGGAAGAAGAAAAAAATGCGGCTTTAAAATTGCAGCTGCCGGAAAATTTTTATGCTTATAAACAAAAAGAAGATTGTCAAGGATGCCGAGGATGTAAAGAAGATGTTCCGCTGTTTGAAAATGATAAAGCTGAATCAGAAGCTGATAAATCAGCCGGTACGCCTCTTAATGTTAAATTAGCTCCACCAAAATTGAGTCCTTCGCCTTTAAAAGCTACATCTGCTCCAACATCTACCTCCATGGTATTTGGAGGAACATTTTCATTCGGAGGAGCTCCTTCAGCACCTTCCTTTGGAGCAACTCCAATTTTCGGTGGCAATGCTAACGACAAAGACAAAAAAACAAGCTTTAGTTTTGGAAGTTTTTCCGAGTCTTCAGCTGAAAAATCACCAAATTTATTCGGCGGAAAAACTATCTGCAGCGCTTCGACTGTAAATTTTGGAAAAAGCCAGGCTTTCAACAAGACATTCGGAGAATCACAGAACCCTGGATGGACATTTGGATCAACTGTATCAGGTAATTCTATCTTTGGTGGAGCCAGTGGCAAACCTGAAGCAACAGCTCCGTCATTTTCGACATTTGGAGCCAACTCTGTTGGAGCTAAACCTGAACAATCTTCTATTTTCGGGTCAATTGCCAACGATTCAAGCGCACTGTCTTTCGGCAGCTTGGCTAAATCAGTCACTAGCACACCAGCGGCTCAAACAACTCCAACGACGACAACTAGCTCAGTTTTTGGGTTGGGTTTTTCAACGCCTTCAACAACTCCGTCGGCTGTCTTTGGAAGTTCTATATTTGGAGGCAAAGTTTTTGAATCAGCCAACATGACATTTGGCTCAACAAATAATGATGCGAAAGTATCAGAAGCTCCAAAAGTTGATGGATCCAACGCTTTTTTGAATACAGACAACATTGCGACCTTTTCGAGCCTAGCTTCGAAAGCAGATCAGCCAGTTGGCTTTAAAACGGACCCCAATTTTTCTTTTGCTGGAGCTGGACAGTCGCTGTTTGGTGCTAAGCCCTCTCCGCCTAACAAAGTCGAAAAGACTTTGAAGAAAGACGAAGATAAAGAAGACAAGGATGAGCAAGAAGAAGAAAATGATGGACAGGAGTATGATCCGCATTATGAGCCGATAATTCCGCTGCCTGATGCGATTGAAGTCTGGACTGGGGAAGAGGATGAAGAGAAATTGTTCAGCCAGCGTGCTAAGTTGTACAGGTACGAAGCGGAGACCAAAGAGTGGAAGGAAAGAGGCGTTGGAGACATGAAACTTCTTCATCATGTTGAGAAAGGCACCTACCGGCTGCTCCTGAGGAGAGAACAGATTCACAAAATTGTCTGTAATTTTTCCATCTCGCCGGAGTTGGAGTTTCAACCTTTGACGACTTCCGACAGAAGTTTGATGTGGGTGGGCATGAATTTTATTGAAGGGGAACTTGTCTTAGAACAATTGGCTGTTAAGTTCAAGAATCCCCAGATTGCGAACGAGTTTAAGGAAGCGGTAGAGAGTGCTCAGAAAAATTTGAGGGAGAGACCCCCCAGGAATAATGAAGATGCTAATGAGTATCAGGAGTATCATGACGAGGAGGATGAAGATGATGATGAACACTCCATGATGTTTGAACGAGATGCTAGGTTGTTTTATTTAGATGAGGGAGACTGGCAACCCATGGCTGATGGTTTTATTAAAATGTTCTATGATTCGGATTTGTATGGAGCCAGGATCATTTTTGAGACTGCGTCTGGAGAGCTTATTTGTAACTGTGTTATCACTATTGAAACGGAAATGCAGGTAAGAATTTTTTTTTTTTTAATAAAATTAAAAAAAGGTGGATGAAAAAAAATTTTTTTTTAATAAAATTAAAAAAAGGTGGATGAAAAAATTTTTTTTGATAATTTAAATTGTCCTAGATGAAAAAAGGAGTAAAAAATTAATTTTTTTTTATTACAAAATATTAAAATTAAGTTAGCTGACATTTATAAATTTTTAGAATTTTTTTTTAACTAAAAAATTATTAAAAAATTTAATTTGTAAATTGTAAATGCAATTTTTAAAAAATAGTTTTTTGTTTTAATTTAATCATTAAAAATTTCGGATAATTTTAATTATACTTTATAATAATTATAAAAAATTTATATTTCTGAAAGAAAAAAAATTTTGTCTCCAGGATAGTCATAAGATAAAATGTTAGAAATTAAACTACAAAAAGGGGTAAAATGAACCACGAAAAAAAATTTTTTCTACGCTATTTTTGACAATTTTTTAATTTTTATAATTAATTTTTCTATTTTATTTTACCAAGGTCGACAAAAATGAATGCATATGGACTGCAATCGATGATGCATTCGAGCCATCGGTACAACGTACTCTCAAAGCTCAATTTTCAAACGAAGACTCGGCAGAAGAAATGTTCATGAACTTCCAAGACGGTCAAGTTTATGCTCGTCGAGCTGATATTACTAATGATGTCGGTGATTATTCATCGGGTAGATAATATAATTTTTCTTCTATCACTTCTATTATTTAAAACGTAAATTTTTTTTTTTAACTACATCACAAGAAAAAAAAAAACAATTTTTACATTTCTTCTTGTTTGTAAATTTAAATAATTAAAATTATTTAATTTCCATTATTTTTTTATTTTATATGATAAAAAATTCAAAGATAAAATAGAAAATAATAAAAAAAAATTTAATCTTCTTTTATTTCAAGAATCATTTATTAAAAATAAGACTTTTCTTATGCAACATGTGATGTACTTTTTTTTTAAATAATTTTTTTTTTTTTTTTTTCAATTATTTTTTAAGTTAATAAAAGTTAGGCAAAAAAAAGGAATAAACTTAATTTTATAATTATTTTTTTTAAGATATGATATTATAAATTAAAGTTAATTACTGATTAAAAAAAAATGTATATGAATAAATAATTAAATGTTTAATCGTTAGATAAATTTTTTAACATTGTATGTAATTAATAAATAGCAGTGTTGAATTCCTTAGCACTATGTTTTATTTATTTTAATTATTTATTGCTTAACATTTTAAGATAATTAATCAATAAAAAATATTATTTATTGTAAAAAAAATTAATTGGAGGAAATTAGCCAGTAAATCCTCCAAATGAATCTGCTAATTGTTGATCAATCCATTCGCGTGCATAAGCGACGTTTGCATAGATACCTGGAACTCCGTTTTCGCCACAACCGATGCCCCAAGAAACAATTCCAGCTTGCAAGTACCGAGTTGGATCATCACGAAGAGGGCAGACTAATGGACTGCCTCCATCGCCCTGTTTAATTTTAATATTAATTAAGAAATGACCTTGTATCTTGGGAAATGTTGACATTTTTAAAGATATAAGCTCATCCTGATGTTACACTCGTCAAGACCTTTCATTTGAGTACCCACATCAATTTTTCATATATTTATATATATTATATATATGTATATATGAAAAATATATCAAAAATGCATGTGGGTACTTAAATGAAAGCTCTTGATGAGTGTAACATTGGGATGAGCTTTTTTTTTAAAAAATATCAATAATTAAAAAAATACAGTGCAATTTAACAAAAGTCATTATTCAAAAAAACAAAATAATTTTTGTAAGAAGATAATACTATAAAATTAGCAGACATTTGATTTTTTGATTTTTTTTAAGCAATAAAAATTATGAAAAAAAAATATTTTAAAAAATTGCATTTAGAATTTATAAAATTTTCTACATGTCAATTTTTCGGAAAAATGTTTGTTTTTAAAAAAAATTAAAAAATTGTCAAATGACTGCAAATTTTACAATGTCATTGTAAAAAATTACTATTTTTAATTTACCTTGCACGTGTCTTTTCCAGGTTCACCTCCAGCGCACATAAAACTTTCATCTAATCGGAAATATTTTCCAAGTCTAGTCTCACGTAGAGAATTTTGACAAACTGCGTGGTTAACTGCTGGCAAGTCTACTCTTTTTAGAATAACTTGGTATTCTCCGTCTTTACCTGATTAAAAATAAAATTTTATTTAAAAAATTTCTCAATAATTAAATTAAAACAAAAAAATATTTTTTCAAAAAAAAAAAAAAATTCTAAAAATTTTTAAGACTAACAGCTGACAGCTAACTTCAGTAATGATACTGAAGTTAGCCGTCAGCTGTCAATTAAAAAAAATTTTTTAACGAATCAATTACAATAAAAAAATACTTCTTAAAATTTTCACTTATAATTTTTATTAATTTTCTTAAATTTTTATTAAATTAAAATTATTTTAATAAAATTCTTTATGTCTGTCAACTTCAGTGTCATTAAAAAAATACAAACTTACAACTTCACATCTAATAAAGGATCTGAAGTTAGCTGACAGCTGTCAAATTTTTGAATTCATACAACTAAATTTTTTATTGTTAACTTCAGTGTGATAATATTAATGTAAAAATTTTTAATAAACTTACCGAAGACATCTTTTCCCCAGCCACTTGCAACGCACCTCGTATTGTCAAAAATCTCATATTTATCCGGCAGACAAACAACGTCAACATTTTCAGCTTGTTCCATCGCTTCTGACAAAATTAATACCGCAAAGTCATTGTGTAAATTTCCAGATTTAAAACTAGGGTGCATAATAATTCTTGAAACATCTCGATTTTGATGTGGAAGTGGTTCACTTTGTGTTTGAGTGTCCCATTCGCCGGCTCTTACGACTACATCTCTAGAGTTTAATCTTTAATAAAAAAAAAAGGTTGGTTAATTTTTATAACACTGAAGTTAGCAGTCAGCTGTTGACTTTAAAAATTTTTTTAACAAATCAATTGCAATAGAAAAATCCTTCTAAAATTTTCACTTGTAATTTTTATTAATTTTTACATGTGAAACTTTTTAATAATATTTTTTTATAATAATTAAATTGCTATAAAATTATAAAAAATTTTTTAAAATCTGTCAACTTCAGTGTCATTAATTTTTATGATACTGAAGTTAGTTTTTTTTTTTTTAATTTAATTATTAAAAAAAAAATCAAAAAATTGAAATTTTTTAAATTATTAAATATTTGCTACATTAATTTTCATAAAAAATTATAAAAAAAAAATTTCACATGTAAAAATTGTAAAAAAATTAAAAATGCAATTTTTTTTTAATTAATTTTTTTGTTAAATAAAATTAAAAAAATTATCTAGTGACTGCTAATTTTAATGTCAAAACAGCTGTTAATTTTTAAATAATTATATTATTGATATAAAATTATAAAAAAAATTTTTAATAACTGTAATTAATTTTTCTTCACACTAAAAATATTTTTATATTGTTTATTTATTTTAATCTCACCCTTTAACACAGTGCGCAGCTGTCAAAACGGCCCGAGGATGAATTAAAGAACCTCCGCACTGATAGTGGAATTTTTTTTCTTCTTGAGTATTCACCGAAGTTTCATCCGGACGTAAAACAGCAACCATCCAAGGAAATTCTCCAAATTCAGCTTCATTATTATCAGCTCCTGTAATTCTAAAACCTACACCTTTGAAATTACGATGTCCGCATCCTCGGCGGACCTGTGGCTTCGGTGTAAGACGCTTGTCGCGGTCCAGGATGTTCGAAGGTGAACAGCAAACTTCTAAATAGTTATCACAGGTATTCTCTCCGAGTCTACAATTAAATTACAGTTGTTAATTTTTTATAAAAATTAATTTAGTATATTTTTAATAATTTTAAAACAAATAAATTATCGCAAAAAAAATTAAAATTAATTTAGGAGATATTTAATAATTTTTAGAATTTTTTAACAAATAAATTATGGCAAAAAAATGACGTAGAAATTTTTAAAAATTATAAATGCAATTTTTTGGGATAAATTTCTGATGAAAATTAAATTAGCTGCTGTTGGAAAATTTTTATAATTTTTTTATTGAAAAAAATTGTTTAAAAAATATTTTTTTTAAAAAATTGCATTTTTAATTTTTCAAATTTTCTACATGTCAAATTTTTTTAAAAATTTTATTTAAACAATTTTTTTCATTAAAAAAATTATAAAAATTTTTCAACGGCGGTTAATTTAATTTTTATAAAAAAATTTGTTCCAAAAATTGCATTTTTAATTTAAAAAATTTTCTACATGTTAAATTTTTTCAAAAATTTTTTTCAACAAAAAAATTATCAAAAATTTATAAATTAAATTTTGTTCATTAATATAAAAATTATAAAAAAAATTTCCAAGGTCATAAAATCAATGAATAAATTAAAAAATCAACTATAACTTTAATTTTTCAATTTTTCAGTACCTGATGTCAATTAATCCAACGCCATCATCAACAACTGTGCCGTTAGAACACAAGTAATAATTGACGCATTCACAGCCATTATTTTCTGGAGTATTAACATTAATTCCCGGATTATTCGCCGGATAATTCTCATAATTCTGTCTTTCAGGAGTGCCAAAAACTTCACCAATTAATTCATCTAAGCCTTTGGTGCTGAATGTCGTCGACGGTCGGTTAGTGGTGGTTGGAATAGGAGCAGCTTGTTGTGGGGGTGGTGTACCAAATATTTCAATAAGTACTTTAGGATCTACACCGGTAATTTCAGATTGTGAAGTCGACAATGCCATTAAAAAAATTATACAAAATATCTTCTTCCACTTCATGGTAATCTACACGATTAAGAATAATTACAAGTAGTTAAAAAAATTATTAATAATTAATCTACAGATTTTTTTTTCTTTTTTAGAGCTGTGAGTTGAATAGAGTAATTAATTATTTTAGTCGTGCCTGAAAAATAAATAATAGAGCAAAAAATTCTCTACAATTGATAACAAATTGTACAAGTGATAAAAAATTTCGTTTAATTCTGAATCAAATCCTTTCACAACATTGACCTTGAATCTCTAAATGATTCAGTATTATATAAAGTATGTATAGATAAATAACGAATATTTTTTACCAATTCTAATTGAGGTAACACTTAATTCGTTCTTATATGATTTGATGTGAAAACCCCAAGGTCAGCTTGGGGATATCCAAAATCAATCTTTTTACCTTTCTAATTTATTCAAACAGTCTTGGATTTAGTTAAATTAATTTAAGAAAAAAATTTTTAAATAAAAATATTTAATTTTAAATTATAGATATTAAATTAATATTTTTAATACATTATTATCAATTAAATAATTAATTTTTATAGTAAATATTAATTAATTGTTTTAATTATTATTAATTAATTAATTAATCTATTTAATAAAATATAATTTATTTATTAATATTTTTATTTTATAAATTAAATTGATAAAAAAAATTTTTTTATTGCAGAAAAAATTAAATTTAACACTTGCAATAAAATAATAGAAAAAAAATTAAGAATTTTTTTATTTCTAAATAAAAATATTATTGCTTTTTAATTAAATTTTATAAATATTTATTTAAAATAATTTATAATTAATTTTTATTCACTAAAAAAAATTATTAAAAAAATATTACTAAAAACTATTATTTAAAAAAAATTTTTTAAATAAATCTAAAGCTTTTACTTTGACTGTTTAGTTTACTATCTCAATAATAGAGAGCTTATTTATAAAACTAAGAAATTATTTTTAAACTAAGTTAAAAAAAAAAATTTCACAGCTTGTCTTTTAAATATCGAATTATTTTTATACTTACAATTTTTCTTTTCATTAAAATTTTTTCAGATCCAATCGACGCGCAAATAACGAAGACCGAAAGCTGACTGAAGATTCTGAAGCCTCAACACCCGAATTAACCAGCTGAATTGCGACACGAATATAAAAGCAATCGTTACTTTTTTTATTTTTTTTTTTTTATAGTTATCGGATGCTACCAAAAATAATTTAATGATGGGAATTTCTTTCTATTTTTTGATAGATTTGTTCGTGATATCACTTGAAATGGATGAGTAATATTCTAAAAAACCCCAACAATAAAAATAACATAAAGATAAACAAAAAATTTAAATACATAATTTTTAAATTTTATTTTCAAGTTCATTTTATCGAATTTGTTACAAATATATTCGAGCTCAAATTTACTTCTTTTTTATCAAGTATTTAAACGAAACTCTAGTTTTATTTACTATAAAAATTTTAATGGAAGAATTTTTTTTTCTTAATTTAATATAAAAAAAAAAATATTTAAATTTAATAAATTAAAAAATCTAAAATTTATTAAATTAAAACAGACAATTTTTCCATATCATTATTACTCAAATATCTAAAAATTTCTCTCACAAAAATATCCGGCAATTCCGCGAGCGCATCAAAAATAAAATCTTCAATTTTATCAATTAAATTTCTCCTAATTAATCCTTCTCTTAACCGATTAAGAATAAGCGGTCCATAAATAGGAAATTGTACTTCAACTTCATCAGAATTGTCAAAAATTTCTCTAATTATTTCATTAGCCATATATATTGACAATTGATGAATACTTTTATTAAAAATATCAAAATATGTCACGTAACTGTCCCCAATTTTCTCAACTTTCATACTCTTGATTTCATCTAGACATTTTTTTTGATGCTCAATTAATTTTTCATCAGCTTGAATTAATTTTAAATTATCTTCACTGACATAATAATTAATAAATTTTAATTTTATTACATGCCTTTTAATTAAATTTGCAACAGCTGTGCTTTCAGCAACAGCAAGTGCAGATTTTTTATTTTTATCACAAAGATTTACGTCGACATTTCCGTTTAAAAGTTCATTAATAATTTTATAATTATTATTTTTAACAGCTTGATGAAGAACGAGCTCATTTTTAATCAATGTCTGGACATTGTTGTATTTATTTATTAAAAATGTGACTATTTCTTCGTGATCATTCTCAACTGCACTGTAAAGAAGTGAAGGAGAATTATCATCTTGACAAATGCAAGGTAATCTAATTTCAAAATGTTTGAACAATAATTTTACAATGTCAATCATTCCTAATCTAACAGAGAAGTGAAGAATGCATTCGCATTCTTCAGTCCTAAATCTCGCGCCTTTTTCTAATAAAAATTTAGCAATATCTTCATTCCTATAACGGATTGCGCAGTGCAATGGAGTCCAACGTTGCTTCAATCCATAATTAGCTACCGGCGAAATTTCAGCGCCGTGCTGGATTAATAAGCTTACAATATTTAAATCCCGCTCAGCGGCTATGTGCAAAGCTGTTTCTTTGTAACTTGTCGTTGCGTTGATGTCTATATTTTTTGTCAGTAGATATTTTACTAGTTCTTCGTCGCTGTTAGCAACAGCTGCGTGCAAAAGAGTGAAATCTTTGCGACCATGGTAAATTCCAATTGCATTAATGTCAATTCCATTTTTTAGAATGTGATCAATGTTATCTCGATCAATGTGATCGTAGTATAATGGTTTGGAGTCATTCATCATTCAGATTACCTGAAAAAAAAAAAAAAATAAAAAAATAATAACAATTTTTTTTACAAAAATTTAATTTTAAAAAAAATTAGTAGAAAATTTTTAGGATTTTTTTGATGAAAAAAAAATCAAAAAGGATAACAAAAATTGACAGATGTACTTAAAAATTAATTAATTATTATTTTACAAGAATTTTTTTTTCTAATTGTATTTAAAAAATAAAATATGACATTTAATTATCATAATAAAAAATTGCGGAATTTATTGCGCAGTAATTATAGCTTTAAAAATATTTTACAACGTGACCAGCCGTAAATCGGTCAATAATAAATAACTAGAGTGCTTTTTATTATTAATTTAGTGATATTAATTGACACAATATAAAATATTTTAGTTTTATTATGTTAATTAAAGATCAGATTCAAATTTTTGGGGAAAAAATAAAATAAAATTGTTAAATTTTTTTTTAAATATAAACATAATTATTAAATTTATATTTATAATTAAACAATAGTATTTAAAATATTTTTTGGTTAAAAAAAATAACATTAATTAATTATATGAAAGTTTAAATAAATACCTAATAAAAATGTTAAATATATCCATCAAAACACAATAACAAATACTCCATAAAATATTTTGTAATTTATTCAGGAATACTTTAATTAACAGCCTGAAAAATAAATATATTGTCAATTTAAATTAATAAACACAAATTAATATATCATAAGAATAATTTTTAATTATTATTTATGTTAATATTAATTAATAAATAAAAATATATTAAACGCGCATCTTGGAAACTAACCTCCAAACAGTGTGTGAAAACTACGGAATTGTAGAGCGCTGTAGTGTTTATATTTATGTCAGTTGTCAAATGTCGATTATGAAGAGTGTATCGGTAGTAAAATAAGTTTAATAATTATTAAATAGTTAAGATTAATTAATGGTCTATTTGAAGAACTGCTAAAATTTCATTTTTAATTACTTTTTTTTATTATTTTTTTGTAGTTTTCTTAGGATTTCTCCAGACCCGAACATGATAAAAAATTTTCATGGTCATATCTGAAAACTAGACACTTGGAGCTACAATTTGCTTTTTTTTTTTTTGCTGTACGATCATTTTCCTCGGAGTTACAGCTCGTTGAAAATCACCCAAAAATTTTTTTTTACATCCCTTAATTTTTGTGACTAAAATAAAATAAAATTATGGTCTAATTAAATTATATAAATTAATTACCTGATATAAGCAGTCAC
Source organism: Cotesia vestalis (assembly GCA_000956155.1). Taxonomy (NCBI): domain Eukaryota; kingdom Metazoa; phylum Arthropoda; class Insecta; order Hymenoptera; family Braconidae; genus Cotesia; species Cotesia vestalis. The sequence goes on along the minus strand of JZSA01002820.1, from coordinate 46,246 downwards.
CAAATTGAATCGACGAAACATAATGAGTTTCATTATCTTTTTGAAACCTCAGTACAACATTTTCATTTTCAAAAATATTATAATCCAAGTCAATAGACTTTTCATTCAAATAAACAATTTCCAAAGGATCAATCCCCGTTGTTTGTTCTTCAACAACCAGACAGATTTTTATTTCAGCGCGTGTATAATTTTCATTAAAAAATTTTTCATCAATCCCGTAAGATTTTTCTTCAAGCAAACAATCGAAAGGTTTTAATCTTTCAATATTCTTCTCATTAACTTCGCCATAGAACTTTGTTACAAATTCGCGACAAGATAACGATGATTTCTCCATAATTATGTCGGAATAATTTGTTATTTGAAGTCTCTCCAGGTTGCTGTAATTTATTGAGTCAAAAATCTTAAAATCCAGCATGTTTCTACTTTTCAATACTGAATCTGACTGCAGATCGTTGATATTGAAGCTATCACCCGGTTGTAGCTTCACCAAATTTGATCGTTCTTTTTGCGATTCAATTTTATCTTCTTTAAACTCTAATGACCTTGGCAATTTTGGTAGCGCAGTTAGTTCAATGCTCATTACGTTATCAAGTGATAAATAGTTTAAAATATCACTCTTTTCTTTTAATGGAAAATTTGGAAAATTGAATAAAAAATTATCTGAAGAATTTAAGTAGTGCGTCAGTGATTCTTCAAGGATATGGTTGTTACTTGCCATCACTATTTTACTTGTATATTCTGGCGTTTTTTTTAAATAGTCAATTTTTTCTGGAGTATTTTCCGGTTCAGTATTGAAGATAAAAATCTGAAATTTTAAATATTTATTAGTTTAGAAAAAATATTAATTTATTATTAAAATATTTTTAAAAATTTTATTTCTTCTTTCAGAAAAAAAATTTTTTTTTTTAATTTTGGTATTTAATTTTATTTTAAAAATATTAAAAAAAATTTTTAATTAAAAATTGTACAAGTTAGACTGAAGAAAAAAATTGATTTTTAAAAAAATGAGCTGAAGAAATTAAAATTAAAAAAAAATTCTCAAGTTTTCTATATAAAATTATTTTATTCCAAAAAAAAAATTTTTTTTTAATAAAAAAAATTTTTTTTTAACAAAAAAAATTTTTCTTTTCAGTATAATAAAGTAAAAATTAAAAAAAAACCACGTGCTTGATTTATTTTTAACTTATCTAATCATCGCAATAAAAAAAAATATTTATCAAGCACAAATTTAAAAATTTTCTGACCAAAAAATAAAATAAATAAAAAATGAAAATTTTTATACCTGAAATAAACAATCCCCACTGTGAATAGCAGATACAAAATGAGTTCCATTGCCTCTACTAAATTTAAGAATCTCAATATGTTTTCCTCTGTGACGATTATCATGGTACCAATAATAATCATCATAATATTTATCAAAAAATTTTTCTTGAAAGAAACCAACGAATTTTTCGTAGGATTGTTTCTCAGATTTACACAACTCGAAAAGTAAGCACGTGTGATTATTATTTAAATATTTTTTATCAACCTTAAATAATTGATAATTGAGCTTCTGTTTGTCGAATTTTTTAAACAAGCTTTTATCTTCAACAGAATCTTCAAAAAGCGAGTTTAAAGGTTTTGAACATGTGAATTGTCCTGATGACCACGTTGGAAGGTTCTTAACAGATTTTTTTAAAGAATTAATGATGGACGGTATTTCTTCATTGAAGTTGATAATGTTTCCATAGACTACAGCAGATGTTTCTTCGAAGTTTTTTTCATCCACTGTATCGCCGAGAGATAATTTTTCAAACGAAATTATTTTACTCCTCACTTGCTCTGCAATAAATAAAATTTTAATGAAGATTAGCAAATTTTTTGTAGCCATGGAAAACAAATGTCAATTTTTTTAATAAATTTTTTTTTTGCCTTACTTACTGTTTTTTTAATTTTTTTTATTAATTTTAGGCTTTGTAGATTGAATTTACAAATTTTTTACTTCACTTGGATCGCCCCTAAAAAAAAAAAAAAAAAACATAAAATCTTCACTACAAATTATTTATAATAAAAAAATTGCTTTTGAAAATTTTCACTTACTGTTCTTTTTTTTTTATTTCTACTTATCAATTTTTTTTTTATTTAATTTCTTTAATAATATCTTAATTGCAACAATCTAAAAATTTATAACACTGAAATCAGCTGACATCTGTAAATTTTAAAAATTTTTTCAAATAAATAAATCACTTAAAAAAATTTCCACAAATAATTTTTGTTTTCTCATGTTGAATTTTTTTCATTGTAGAAAATTTTATGACACAAGTTGACAGATATTAAAAACAATTAATAATAAATAATTGAGCATTTTTTAAAATGTAATTGACTTGTTATAAAAATTAAAAAATTTAATGACACTGAAGTTGACAGATATAAAAATTTTTTTAGATACTTACAGCAATTAAATTATTAAAAAAAAAATTAAATTAAAAAATTTCACATGTAAAAATTAATAAAAATTACAAGTGAAAATTTTTAGAAGCATTTTTTTGTTGTAATTGATTTATTAAAAAAATTTTTAAAATGAACAGCTGACTGCTAACTTCAGTGTTATAAAATTGACAGCTGTCAGCTGACTTCAGTGTTATAAAAACAATCGATATTAACAATCGATTTTACTATCAGCTGTGTTCATGTTCTTAAAAAAACGCTAACTTCACAGTAGAAACATGAACTTGTCAACTTTGTGTCTCATGGTCATGTTGTTGTCTAGTGGTTGATTTAATAACAAGTCAAATTTGTAAATAATAATAAAGTTATTTGTAAATAGTTAAAAATAAATTATTAATTTTTTTTTTTTTTGTGATATTTATTTACAAGTTTAAAAATGGCGGAATCATCAATTAACACAAGCAATAGTTCAGATCTTAACTATGATAGCAATAGTTTAACTGGATCAACTCCATCATCTTCAGTGTCTGATAATGTTACTCATGATATCGATGATAATTCTGAAGGTAAAATTAATGTACCATTCAGTTTGAAATCTGTTGAATCTTTGTTATCTTTATCCAAGGTAAGAAACAATTTTTTTTTTATTAAAAATTAAATTAAAAAATTCCACTTGTAAAAATTAAAAAAAAAAAATTATTAGTGGAAATTTTTTAAATAATTTTTTTAATTTTAATTGATTTTTAAAAAATTGACAGTTTTCAGCTGATTTCAGTATCAATGAAAAATTATCCGACAGTGAAAGATTTTTATTTTTTTTATTAATTAAATTAGCAACAAAAAAATATTTTTAAAAAATTGCATGCAAAGTTTTTAAAATTTTTTACATGTACAATTTTTTTTTTAATTTTTTTGCAATAATTAATAAAAATTTTCAGCTGTCTGCTAATTTTATTTTCATAAAATTATTATAAAAAAATAAAACTAATAATTGCACAATTAGAAAATTTAGAAATTTTTTTGATTAAATTTAATTAATAAAAAAATTTATTTTTGATTTTTTTATGCTCATTAAATTTATTTACAGACCGCAACGCAGGAGGATCTCAATGAAATGATTGAAAAGTGTAAACAAATGATATTAGATAGTCAAGAATGTACTGATGAACGTAAATGGCTTGTTAGACGTTTAATTGAACTGAGATTACGTGCTCAAGAATTACGAGAATCATCAGATTTTAATTTATTTGAAACGCAAGTTATTTTAGGTCATCACTTGGTACCACAAAAATATCAGATTCCGAGCACTGGGCCTCTTTACTGCGACCATTGCAGTGGTACTATCTGGATGATGTTACAATCTTGGTACATGTGTAATGGTAATTTATTTATTTTTTAATATTTCATCAAAATTTTTTTATAAAAAAAAATTACTCTCATAGAAAATTCAAAAAATTATATGTGCAATTTTTTTAAAAATATTTTACTTGTAATTTTTACGTCGTATAATTTTATTAATTAATATTTCTTCTAAAACTTTATTAAATTTTTAATTAATTAAATTAATTAAGTTTAATTTTAATTAATTAAATTAATTTAAACTGATATAAAAACTAATTCAATAATGACATTAAAAATTTTTATATTTTAATAATTCTAGATTGCGGTTTTTCATGTCATTGGAAATGTATCACCGACATAAGACGTGTTTGCGCTCACGTGTTAGCTAGTGAAGCCGGTGGTTATATTTTTACAAAAGAAATATGCCCTGAAAAAGGTCTATCAGCTCAAGGATATAAATGTGCTGAATGTCATACTCGTTTAACATTTAGTAAGTTACATTTTTATACTTTTCTAAAAAAATTTAGAAGTATAATTAAGAATTATTCAATTTTTAAATGAGATCAAATTTATAAAATTACATTTTTTTTTTTTTTTTTTAATAATTTTTATATCAATTCAATTTTGTAACCAAAAAAAAAAAAAACGATTGAAAAATAAATTAAAAAATGAATAATTCTACCTTTCACTTTACTACAGAACATAATTGTAATATTAAAAAAACATGATTATTTATTATATAATAACAATAACACTTAAATAATTTTTCATATTAAAATATCAAATAAGGAAAAAAATATTTTGATTACATAAAAAATAATTATTTTTAATTCCAAGCTGCAATAAAAGGATTGTCATTACCATGTTTTGGCAGTCCTTTCAAACAACCAGGTATTCAAATTATTAGATAAAAATTTTTTCAACTGTATTAATAGTAAAAATATCTAGATAATTTATAAATTATACGATTTTTTTTTATTTTATTTATTTATACTTAATTATAAAATTTTTATTTCAGAATCTGCTTGGGTAGAACCACGACTCTGTGATTATACAGGCTTGTATTATTGCCAGCGTTGTCATTGGAATACAATGGCTGTAATTCCTGCAAGAGTGATAAGAAATTGGGATATGGAGCCTAAGCGTGTTAGCAGACTAGCGGCACAGCTTCTACAATTATTAAATGAACGTCCTGTTCTTTTATTAGAAGAATTAAATCCTAAATTATTTGAATTAGTACCTGATCTATCACTTATAAAAGTATTTAATTTTTATTTTTTTATAATTACATTTTTTTAAAGAGAAAAAATTTCTTTTTTAATTTTTAAAAAATTTTAATTCTTAGAAGACGAAATAAAATTTTTTTATTGCAATTTTCTTGTTAAAAAAAATTTTTTTTTAATAAATTTATTTCTTGTCCATTTTTTAAAAAATAAATTTTTTTTCAGTATATTATATTTTATAAATAAATTAATTAATAAATAAATAAATTTTTTATTTCAGAAATTACGTGAAGAATTACAAATGATGAAAAAATATTTAGTATTTTGCCCGGAAGCTGATATACAAGGATTACCATGGCGTATTGGATTACGTACTCATATGATTGAAAATTCTGGTAATTATTCAATAAAAGATCTAGTTGATTTTCAAAACGGAGTATTGATGGATGAAATTCGTAGAGCTTACGATTTAATGCGAGAGCATATTACTGAATCATGTGAATTATGTCGAGCCCGGTGAGTATTTTAATTATTAAAATTAAAAAAATTAAATTTAGCTGTATTATGACAATTTTTTAATTTTGATTAAATTTTTAATTAATTAAATTAATTAAGTTTAATTTTAATTAATTAAATTAATTTAAACTGATATAAAAACTAATTCAATAATGACATTAAAAATTTTTATATTTTAATAATTCTAGATTGCGGTTTTTCATGTCATTGGAAATGTATCACCGACATAAGACGTGTTTGCGCTCACGTGTTAGCTAGTGAAGCCGGTGGTTATATTTTTACAAAAGAAATATGCCCTGAAAAAGGTCTATCAGCTCAAGGATATAAATGTGCTGAATGTCATACTCGTTTAACATTTAGTAAGTTACATTTTTATACTTTTCTAAAAAAATTTAGAAGTATAATTAAGAATTATTCAATTTTTAAATGAGATCAAATTTATAAAATTACATTTTTTTTTTTTTTTTTTAATAATTTTTATATCAATTCAATTTTGTAACCAAAAAAAAAAAAAACGATTGAAAAATAAATTAAAAAATGAATAATTCTACCTTTCACTTTACTACAGAACATAATTGTAATATTAAAAAAACATGATTATTTATTATATAATAACAATAACACTTAAATAATTTTTCATATTAAAATATCAAATAAGGAAAAAAATATTTTGATTACATAAAAAATAATTATTTTTAATTCCAAGCTGCAATAAAAGGATTGTCATTACCATGTTTTGGCAGTCCTTTCAAACAACCAGGTATTCAAATTATTAGATAAAAATTTTTTCAACTGTATTAATAGTAAAAATATCTAGATAATTTATAAATTATACGATTTTTTTTTATTTTATTTATTTATACTTAATTATAAAATTTTTATTTCAGAATCTGCTTGGGTAGAACCACGACTCTGTGATTATACAGGCTTGTATTATTGCCAGCGTTGTCATTGGAATACAATGGCTGTAATTCCTGCAAGAGTGATAAGAAATTGGGATATGGAGCCTAAGCGTGTTAGCAGACTAGCGGCACAGCTTCTACAATTATTAAATGAACGTCCTGTTCTTTTATTAGAAGAATTAAATCCTAAATTATTTGAATTAGTACCTGATCTATCACTTATAAAAGTATTTAATTTTTATTTTTTTATAATTACATTTTTTTAAAGAGAAAAAATTTCTTTTTTAATTTTTAAAAAATTTTAATTCTTAGAAGACGAAATAAAATTTTTTTATTGCAATTTTCTTGTTAAAAAAAATTTTTTTTTAATAAATTTATTTCTTGTCCATTTTTTAAAAAATAAATTTTTTTTCAGTATATTATATTTTATAAATAAATTAATTAATAAATAAATAAATTTTTTATTTCAGAAATTACGTGAAGAATTACAAATGATGAAAAAATATTTAGTATTTTGCCCGGAAGCTGATATACAAGGATTACCATGGCGTATTGGATTACGTACTCATATGATTGAAAATTCTGGTAATTATTCAATAAAAGATCTAGTTGATTTTCAAAACGGAGTATTGATGGATGAAATTCGTAGAGCTTACGATTTAATGCGAGAGCATATTACTGAATCATGTGAATTATGTCGAGCCCGGTGAGTATTTTAATTATTAAAATTAAAAAAATTAAATTTAGCTGTATTATGACAATTTTTTAATTTTTTTAAACAAAAAAAATTATTTAAAAATAAATATTTTTTTAATTTAAAAAAATATTTTTTTCGATCTAAAAATTTTTTGAATATTTTATCTCATTACTGAAAAAATTCTTAAGATTTAAATTATTAATAAAAAAATAAAGACATTTAAGACAGTTGCAATGTAAGCTAGAATGTAGGTAAATATCTGGTCTTTCACTGACCAATTTTTTGCGATTTATCGATCCGCTTTCTCATTGGCACGACCTAGCTAAAGTGAAATAATTTTTTAGTGGGCATTTATGTGAAATTTGTGGCAATAATGAAGTAATATATCCATGGGATCCAAGTGCCATTTTATGTCAGCAATGCAATGCCGTCCACCACCGAGCTTGTTGGTCCAAAAGAAATCACTGTTGCCCGAAGTGCGCACGGATTGAAAAAAGACGCTCAACAAATAATGATCAAAATAAAGAAGATGATATTGATAACTAATTTTTAATTGTTATCAATTTTACATAATTGCATATATCAAACGTTGATTTTTATAATAATTAATTTATTTATTTGACTTTTTTTTAAACTCAAAAAAAATACACTGATAGAAGGATTTTTATATTTTTCATATATGTTTATATATAATATATAAAAATATATGAAAAATTGATGTGGGTACTCAAATGAAAGGTCTTGATGAGTGTAACATCGAGATGAGCTTAGATCTTTAAAAATGTCAATCGTTCTCAAGATACAAGGTCATTTTTTAATTATTGACATTTTTTAAGATATTAACTGTTAATATATATTTATTAAATGTTAAAAAAAAATTTATTAAAATTTATTAAATTAAATAATTGTCTTTAAATAAATTAAATTATTAATAGTTAATAAATCCTTCTATTAATAATTTTTTTAACTGTATAAATTTTGATGTACATAAAAATTACCGGCTGTGTAATAAATTATTTCTTACAAAAATTATAACAGCCAATTTAAAAAAAAATTTTTTTTTTAATTTTTTGTTTTTTAAAAAAATTTTTTTTTTTTTTTTTTTTTAATTAAAAAAAAATTATTTAAGTACACAATAGTAACAATAATTGCATTACACGAACATAAACAAAACTTTCTAAAGCAACAATTAATTACAACTTTTACAATTATACATATTTATTATTTTAACAAGCATTAAGTTTAATGACCTTGGAGGTGAAGAGACTTTATCCGCTCTTAGACCAAAAAGTGAACGCTCTTGACCTACTGTTAGCGACACAAGACTTAACAAATATAAGTAAATATATAATACTTAAAAAGAAAATAAATATAAGCATTACATTAATTGTTATGACACACCAGATAAAATGTACAATAATTAATAATAACACATACCGCGTTAAAATTTTTTTGTTCAATAAAAAAAAAGAAGAAAAATAAATAATAAAAAAAAAATATTACTTTTATATTAAGTAATAATATTGTAGGAGTGAATTTTTCAATAAGTCTTTCATTACAACTCATAAACTCTTCACTTGTGGTTTCTTTCTCGATTCTCGCTGATTGTATAAAAGAGTTGGCTGTCACTTATGAGAATGTCTGTATTCGCTGAGACTTGAAAGTAACTGCGCCATAAATTTTAAATAATATTTATTAACCTTTGATAAATAATCTTCTGCTACAGGTAATTAATTAATTAAATCCAAGTGTTTTATAATTTAATTAATTGATTACAAAAAAAATTAAAAATTTTAATATTTTTTTTAGATGCATTATGATTCATGTTTTTATAAAATTATTAATAATTCATCAAATGATTAATTCTCTTCATGGTGAAGAAATAGTAGTTGATAATAATAAAAATAATAGTAAATTAAATAATGATTTATCGTATGACTACATTGATAATGAAATCGATATGAAATTAACATACAGATCCGGAATAGAAAAATTTTTTCAAGTTATTTTAGCTACTATTCAACGCTCTGATACTAATGGGATCGTTGAAGTTATTGTTTCTTATTTACCTGAGTCATTTAGGATTTTTTTACTTCGGCCTAACGCTACTAAAGTTAATGAAGCGACTGAGAGTACTGAAAGAGGTTTTGGTGATATTTTAAATATATTTAGAGATGATTTTCAAGCTATTTTTCCTGGTAAATATTTTTTTTATTGTTTGTAGTATTTAAAATTTTCTTCTTTTATTAAACTTTAATTAATATTGTATTTTTTTTTTTTATTAAATTTTAATTAATATTTTAATAAATTAAGGAACTTTGTGGTGTGGTAGTGGCAATTCAGCCAGAAAAAGTGATGATATTGGAGTATTTTCACAAACTGATATTTGCTGTCGGCAACATGATTCATGTCCTTACTCAATTGAAGCCGGCGAAAGTATGGGATCATTAAAAAATATTGGAATTTTTACTCGGTAATTATTTTTAATTTATTTAAATTATTAACATAAATTTAGAGCGTTTTTTAAAAATATTTTAATTAATTAATTTTTAATATAAATGTAATTTTATTTCTTCTTTTGTAAAAATTTTTTTACAAATTTTAGGATAATTTATTAATTTTTTACTCTTTATTTTCTGACTCAAGATCAGCATGCTCGTGTGATTATGAATTTTATAAATGTTTGAAAAAAGTCAATACGCTTATATCAACAAATATAGGTACAACCTACTTCAATATTTTAAGACCACAATGTTTTGGTTTTCATTATCCAATTATGTCTTGCGAGAAGTATGATAGGTAAGTGTTGGAAAAATTCTGTTTTTATTATTAATATAAAAATCAATTTTAAATAATTGCATTTTTTTATTTTATTTTTAAAAAATTAAAAATTTTTTTTATAAATTTAATTAAAAAAAAATTAATTTTTCTATTTTCAGCTCAAGAAGGACTGAAAAAAAGTGTGTTCAATATAAATTAGATTATTCAAGTAATAAAACCCTTGAATGGTACGACATACCTGATTTTTAGTTAATAAAATATAAAAATCTATTTCTTCTTGTAATATTTTATAAAAATATTTCATAATTTTATAAAGAATGATAAAATAATTAAATGAATGAAAAGGGAGCTATTTCTTCTTTATAAAATTTTATAAAAAAAATATTATTATATAGGTAGAAAAAAAAATTAATTAAGTAAGTTAAAAAAAAAGCTATTTCTTCTTTGTAATATTTTATAAAAATATTTCACAATTTTATAAGAAAAAAAAAATATAAAAAAATAATTAAATGAATAAAAATTAAACTATTTCTTCTTTATAAAATTTTATAAAAGAAATATTATTATATAAGTAAAAAAAAATTAATTAAGTAAATTAAAAAAAAACTGTTTCTTCTTTTTAAAATTTTATAAAACAATATTGAAGAAATATTCCACAATCATATAAAAAAAATAAGAAACTAAGTGAATAAAAAAGAAGCTATTTCTTCTTTTAAAAATTTTATAAAAATATATAATTATATGGATAAAAAAAAATAATTAAATGAATAAAAAAAATCTATTTCTTCTTTGTAAAATTTTATAAAAATGTTGAAGAAATATTCCACAATGATATAAAAAAAAAATAAGAAACTAAGTGAATAAAAAAGAAGCTATTTCTTCTTTGTAAAATTTTTTAAAAATATTGAAGAAATATTCAAAAAATAGAAGAAAATCCTTAATTTTATCCTTCTGTGTATTTAAACAATTCCTAAAATTATTAAAGAAGCTATTACGAAATCCACTAAATATAAAAATTTCTATCTATATACATATAATACATAACTGTAAGTCAGAGATATAGATAGATCCTGTGGAAGCAACGTATTATCAAAATAAATTACAGACTTGAACTAATAGCGTTAGCGTGATTACAAGTTACGTATTATAAATTAGTAATTATAACGACTGTAGTACACACACGATATTTACGAAATTTCCTTTCCTCAGAAGTTGGTAAATGTTACTACAATTTCCAATAGATAATTACTGAATACATTAGAGAGAAGACAAAAGGCCTGTATTATCTCTGCCTTCAAATTTGATTTATTGAATTATTAAACTGTCTAAAGCTTTTGATTTCTCAAAGGTTTAGTCGCAATCGGAGTTTCAGTCGGAGTTTAAAACTTTCTGTAATAATTAAAAATTATTATGGAATTAGATAGTATTAAATTGCGGCATTTACAGCCGTATTATAACATTAAAGTATCTCTCACTTTAACAAAATACATCGGCACCTGGCCTCCAGTTTTGGAACCTTATCGGAGTATTTATTTCTTCTATACTTTTCTCAGTTTTATTTTTATTCTTGGAATTTATTTGACGGTACAAACTGTTAATTTGTTTGTAATTTGGGGGAATATTGAACTTATGATTGCTACTGCTTTTTTGTTGATGACCAATAGTATTCACGCATATAAGGTCATTATTATTATTATTATTATTATTATTTAATTTTTTATTAGATTGAAGAAACTGGGATTTTTTTTATAATTAATGTTTAAAAAATTGTATTTCTTCTTATATTTTGTTTTGAGATAAAATTAAAAAATTTTTTCATTTAAAAAACTAATTAAAAATACTTTAATAATTAAAATTAATGCTTAAAACATTAAATTTTAAATATTTCTTCTTATATTTTAATTTATTTGTGATAAAAAAATAATAAGCATGAAAATATATTTAAATTCTTTATTTAGGCGCGCGCAATTTAAAGCGCATGCGCGCGCGCCTTAGTGCGCATGCGCGCGCCATTTAAATTCTAATGAAGCTAAAATTGCATTTTTTTAGCTGAAGAAATAAAATAATTAAAATTTTTTTAACAAATTAATTTCTTAAAAAAATATTGTTTATTTTTTTTCAAAAAAGAAATTTTTTTCAAAAGAAGAAATAAATTTAGAAGGTATTATTTTAAGGAACTCGGTGGTGTGGTGATGGTAACACAGCTAAGAGTGAAGAAGATAGAGGTTTCTTCGAAAGTACTGATACTTGCTGCAAAAATCATGACCGATGTCCATTTAATATACAAAGTGGAAAGAGTTTTGGTCCTTTGATTAATAATGGCGCTTTTACAAGGTAGGATGCAATAAAAAATATATTTTAATTTTTTAATTATTAAATTATAACTAAAAAATTGCACTTACAATTTTTATAAATTTTCAATTTTTAAATTAAAAATTTTTTTTTTAATAACTTTTTCAAAAAAATTTTTTTTTATTATATTAATAAAATTTTTTCTTAATAATTGAAGGTCATGGTGTGCCTGCGATCATGCATTTTATCAATGTTTAAAAAACGCCAACAACCCAATCGCAAGAGAGATCGGTCATACTTTCTTTACATTCCTGGGACCTCAGTGCATTTATTACGGACATCCAATTGTCTCTTGCGCTGAATACGGAGGGTATATTTACAATAATTTTTTGGTTTTTAATTTTTATATTGATGTGTAAAGATATTAATTTATTTTTACAGAAAAAGGCTGTTTGAAAGAAAGTGTACTCAATATCAAGTTGATATATCAAAAAATTTTACGCTTCAATGGCTTGACAATCCAGATTTTTAATTAAGAAATAAAAAAGTAGCTAATTTTTTTATAAAATTAAAAAATATTTTATTAATTAAAAATTTTTATTGCTTCTTTACTAATTTCTTCATTCAAAAAATCTTAAAAAAAATTTTTTTTTCTCCAATAAATTCTAAAAAAAAAATTATATTTTTATCTTTTGCAATAAAACTAATTATTTCTTCTTACAATAATGAAGAAATGTATTCTTAAAATACTTTTCTCATTAAATGTTGAAAGAAGCTACAATTTCTCCCACTAAATTTTCCTGAAATCATTTTAAGCCTCTACAAGAGCGCGTTTAATTTTCCAAGTTAAGTACACAAAATATGAGTCAATATTATTACTAACATATTTGCATTAAATTGATAAGATTTAATCAGATGACCATTACATATTCCACGAAGGATTATAAAAGTATATTTATATAATAATTATTGTTACAAATATTTAGCACCATAAATAATATAAATTTTTATTTTTTAGCTTCAATTTAACTTGAAACTTTTTCCAACTCAGTCTTGATAATTTAAATTAATTTTTTGTATTTATAAAATTTATTTTTTTAAAATGCGAAGAAATTTTTTTTATCTTGGTTTGTATTTATTTATTTTTTTTTATTAAATAATTAAGAAGATAATTATTTTTTTCAACTCTAGGAGTACTTGCTGCTGTCATAATAATTATTTTTGAAAAAAATAAATTGACCGAAGCAAATTCAAATATTTCTGAAGAAAAACAGACAACATACAAATCTTTTATGGAATTAATTATTAAAAGCATTGCATCAACTATGGAACCGAGTAATCAAACTTTTATAGGCAAGTCATTTTCAGAAATTTTAGAAAAATTTGAAAAACAAGTTCATTTAATTTTTCCAGGTTTGTTAAATATATTTTGTGGGTAAGTTTTGGAATTTAATTTGGCTTTTGTATTATTTTTATAGTTATTTCTTCTTTACGCTTTTATATTGTTTTTATTATTTCTTCATTTTTATTTTAATATTTAAATATTAGGAACCAAATGGTGTGGTCCTGGAAACATTGCTTCAGATTATGATGATCTTGGTCTTTTTAATGATACTGATAGTTGCTGTCGGACTCATGATAGTTGCAAGAAAAATATTCCAGCTGGAGAAACTTTGGGACCTTTGATTAATGATGGAACTTTTGTGAGGTAATATTTAATTTTTTTCATCAAAAATTAATTCAAAATTTTTTTTTATTGAAGAAATTGTTACAAAAAAATTTTATTTCTTCAAAAATTGAAAAATTAAAAATTAAAAAAAATTTTTTAAATATATTTTTTTGTTCCAATTTAATTAAAAAAAAATTGAAAAAAATTACAAGTACAATGTTTTAGTTTTAATTTCAATAATTATTAAAAAAATAACTTATTAAATTTAGCAAAATAAATTTTTTGAATTTGAATTTTTATTCTAGTTTAACTAAAGAAGAAATAAATTAAATTTTTTTCTTTTATTATTATAGTTATTAATACAATAAAAAAATTTAATTTATCTAGATCAGCATGTTCATGTGACCACAAATTTTATTGCTGCTTAAAAAAAGCCAAGTCTCTTCTGTCAAAGAGTATCGGTGAAACTTACTTTAATGTACTTCAGCCTCAATGTTTTGCATTGGATTATCCTATTGAATCATGCGCAGAGTATCAAAAGTAAGATAAATTATTATTAAATTATCTAGAAGAATTTATTGTCAATTTGATGATTTTTATTTGGCAGAATAATTGGACATATTGGAAAAAAATGTGTTAAATATAATTTCGACACTTCTAAGCCCAAAAAACTACAATGGTTTGATAATAAACATTTTTAAAATGATTTATTAATTTTTTTTATAATATTTCTTAAATAAATTATTATTATTATTATTATTATTATTATAATTTATAATTTAAAATTGACTTTTGTCTGTCTAATGGTAAAGAAGAAATAACGAATAATATTTTTAAAAGAAAAAAAAAATTTTAATTGACGATTTTGAAAGAAGAAATTAATTTTTTATCAACCGTTGAGTACTTCAACGTAATTTGGACTGTCCTTCCATTGTAAAACTTTCTCTTTAGTTTGATCATACTCGTATTCAAGGCATTTCCTGCCTGTTATATCAAAAATGCTAAAAATAAAATTAAAAAAAAAAAATAGTTAGACTTTTATAAAATTTTCTGGTCATAACTTAAAAAGTTATTGACTGTCTTTCAAATTTAGAAAGTATAATTACCTTGATACATTAGTGCACTTTGCTGGATAATTATAATCGATGCATTGAGGTCCTAAAATAGTGAAATAAGTAACACCAATTTCTCTAGCAATTGGATTATTTGCCGCTTTCAAACAATTGTAGAAATCTTGGTCGCAAGCGCACCAGGATCTAAGGATGAAAAAAAAAATAAAATTAATAAAAAATAATCACTGATTTGAGGTTCTTCAATAGGTAAAAGGTACCTTGTAAATCCGGCATTGTTCATCAAAGGTCCTAAGCTCTTTCCACTTCCGATTCCCAATGGACAGTTGTCATGTTGTCGACAGCAAGCATCGGTATGCTTAAATAGACCCAATTCTTCGTATTTGCTAGCCTTATTGCCGTCACCACACCAACGAGTGCCTGAATAAAAAGTATTTATCATTAAATTGCTATTATTTTTGTAAATAATGCAGACTGATAGAAGGATTTATCAACTATTAATAATTTAATTTATTTCAAGACAATTATTTAATTTATTAAATTTTAATAAATATTTTTTAATAAAATATTGCTATTTTTGCTTTTTATTTTAAATAAATATTTGTTAACAGTTGACGAATCGTGACTCAAATGCCAAAAGGGCGTATTACAGCAGCTAGATAGGGTTTTATGCCAAAAGGGCGTATAAAAAATTTTTTTTCGCCATTCAACTTAGAACTGCTCAAAACTTAAAGATTTGTCAAAAAAAATTTTTCAATGTACTAATGCCAAAAGGGCACATCTCAAAACCGCCCTTTTGGCTTTAGAAAAAAGTTAGCCTAAAGCCAAAAGGGCGGATAAAAAAACTTTCAATTTTAACTCTAAAAAATAAATCCAGATGATTTAATATTGTTGAGTTTGACGCATTTTTTTTCTCTTTTTCAATTAAAATTATAAACAGAATTTGTATTAAAATTGTAATAATAACCTTTAAAAATACCCGAAGGTAAAAGACTCAGTTATTGACACTTGCAATTTTATTTTAATTAAAAAAAACAAATCAACTGTAATAAATTAATAAATATAAATTTTAAGAAAATTGGTTTTTTTAAAAGATTTAATTTTTTTAATTAGAATAAAATTGCATGTGTGAAACAACTAGGCGAGTGTTAATAACTGGCTCTTTTACCTTATTTCTAATTTAATAATCAATATATATATTTTCAATCATGCAGCAAAATTAGTAACATATAACCGACAATTTAAAGCAATCGGTAAAAAAAATTATGCGCCCTTTTGGCTTTAGGTCACTAAATTTTAAATTTCCTAAAGCTAAAAGGGCGTATAAATTAAAACATACGCCTTTTTGGCTTTAGAAATTTATTTACAATTAAATACTCAATATATTTATAAATAAATAAAAGTTTCGAGAGCGTGTAAAAAATTTTTTAGTTAAATAATTGAATATTAAGAAGAAAAACTCACCCGGGAAAATTGCCTTAAGCTTGCTTTTGTGCTCGTTCATTAAGTCATTGAATTCCTTCTTTGACTCAGCCTTTGGGACATCTGATGAATGGTCATCGCTTCTCCAAGATTTGACTACCCATGAGCCAATTTTTCTGACTCCAGCTCGGACTTTGCTGATACCATTTTTAACTCCATCGACAACTTTAGAGTTTTTTAAACGGTTGACTCCTCTTTCAATTATCGACAATCTTGTTGGTACTAGATCAGCATCATCAACAACCTTGTTCGAATATATCTTCTTGATCGTCTCAGCTTCTTCTTGGTTCACCTCAGCGATTCCCTCGGCGTAAGTACTGTTGACTTGGAACAATAAGTACACCAAAAAAAGCGCAAGCATTCCAAAACCTTTGAAAGATTCCATTGCGTTTAAATCTGACGACTGATGTCTTTAAACTGTTACAGTTTCTTCACTGTACTTTTAAACTGCTGAGTTTCGGGTTTATATATATGGCCAAAAAACCAAAATTACTTCCCTATTTATTTATTGGCGTCACTTTAAATGTGTAGATAATTATTGACTGGCGTAAAAAATTGACGCGCGATAACAGACCTTGAATTATCAATTCAATCAAATAATAGAGTACTTATATTTTGACAATTCACATAAATCATTCATTATTGTTGCGTGTCTAATAAAATATTTTACTTTGTCAGATAATGAACTCTATGACTTTGTTAATAAAGCTTGCTTTTTACCAAACCATCTGCTGGCTATCCAAATATATATTTTTATTGATACAAATATTGATAAACTGTTTTGTGATGGGCCTTTATTTACACAAATATTAATATTATTAGATTACAAGTAGATAAATGCGATAAAAAAATCTATAAATCATTTTTAATTAAATTAATAAATAATTTTTTGAAAAATTTATTTCTTTGATTAGAAAAATAAAGATTTTTGAGAAAAAAAATTTTTTTTTCATTGAAGAAATGAATAAAAATCGAAAAATTGCTCATAATGGTGATTTTTGCAAAAATTACCGACTTAATCCTTTGTTCATCCATTTTATCCAAATATCCTTAATTATGCGAATTTTTGTCGTTTTTTCAGTTAAAGTTTTCAATTAAAAAAAAATTCTTTTGACAAAAGCTATTCACAGTATCTTATAGAGAATATCGTGTAGTTTTAAAAACCGTCCTTCGATTTTCTATACGATAATTATTTCCAGAGTTATTGATTGTCAAAGTGAAAAAGTACTTTTTTGCTTTGACTGACGATAACTTCGCGGCAAATCATCGTACAGGCTTTTTGATTACGTCAAATTGAAGGGCATTAAATTTTATAAAAAAGCTTTTCAACGAAACAATGGAAAAAAATTTTTTGAAGCCCGTAGATTTTTTTTAAGACGAGAAAAAATTTGGAAAATTTTTTTTTTGTAGTTTTCTTAGGATTTCTCCAGATCCGAACATGATAAAAAATTTTCATTGTCATATCTGAAAACTAGACACTTGGAGCTACAATTTTATTTTTTTTTTCATCCTTAGATCCTGGTGCGCTTGCGACCAAGATTTTTACAATTGCTTGAAAGCAGCAAATAATCCAATTGCTAGAGAAATTGGCAATACATATTTCACTATTTTAGGACCTCAATGCATCGATTATAATTATCCATTAAAATGCACTGAAAAATCATGGTAAGTTCTAAAACAGTCAATAACTTTTTCAATTTTATAATAAAATAATAACTAATTTTTTATTCTGATTTTAGGTTTTTGAAAAGATGCACTAAATACGAGCCTGACACATCAAAAGAAAAAGTTTTGCAATGGAAAGACAGTCCAAATTATTAAACACAAAATTAATATTCAATTTTTTTCAAATTTTTTTTCATCAAGAAAATTTTAATTTAAAAATTTTGACTTATACACTATGAAAATTGTTTTTAATAAAATTTTTAATTGCAATAAAAATATTTTGAATTTTTTATTGATTTATTTTAATAATAAATTAATATATTAATGCTTGAAATTTTTTTTTTTCAAGAGATATATTAACCATTTGTGTCATTAAAAGACATATTGCAACAATTGTTGGCCACATTTATCATTGTTTTAGCAAAAAACATGTTCTATTAAATTAGTCATGTAGTTAAATGTCTGCAATGTAAAATATTTTTTTATTTACAAGGTCTTTTACAATGCGCGACATTTCTTCACGACAGTTAATAGTCATATCCACACTTGTCACATATTATTATTAAATAAGCAAGATAATATTTATTGTTTTTCGCTCGTGTATATAAATCGAAATCTCAGCCTTTAAAAAATACATAAAAAAAAAACAGTTTAATTTAAAGAGCTCTTTATCAAATTTTAACGCGATGGGATCTTTCACAAATTTTGGAATGCGCGTAATTTTTTTTGCGTGTTTCTCTGTTCAAATAAGCTGCGTAGTTGCAGAAGGATTTGTTGAATCAAGCCAAAAGGAACTTGAAGAAATTTTGGAAATTTATTCGGAGAATAATTCTGAAGAATTTGATCAACAGTCAACGAGATTGTCTACGATTGAAGAAGGGTTTGCGGGTATAAAAGGATCGGTTAAAAAAATTAAATCCTGGATTCCTAATAAATGGAAAAATGCTTTGCATTCAGATAATGAAGAGTCTGCTCCTAAAATTAAATTCAGTGATTTTGTAAAACAGTATAGTGGAAAAATTCGCGCAATATTTCCAGGTAAATTTTTACACCTGATTCAAATTTTTAAAATTACGGTGAAAATATTGGTCCTATAAAAAAATGTTTCAAACAAAAGTTGTTCCAAATTTAATTTTCTAAAAAAAATGTCTCTTATATTTTTTTTTTAGGATCAATAATTTCCCCGTAATTTCAAAATTAAAATACACAATTATCATAAAACAAAATTTGAATTTTTAATTGTGAATTTTAATTTTGGAGTTACAGGGAAAGTATTGGTTTTTTTAAAAAATCATAAGAGACATTTTTTTTACAAAATTAAATTTTGAACAACTTTTGTTTAAAGCATTTTTTTTTAGGACCCATATTTTCGCCGTAATTTTAAAAATTTATCTTAAAATTACGGCAAAAATTTTGACCAGAAAAAAATTATTTTAATTACTTTAAAATAATTATTCAGGCACTCGTTGGTGTGGTGACGGCAATGTAGCTCGCGATGAAAATGACTTAGGTCCATTTAAGCACACAGATGCCTGCTGTCGACAACACGACAAGTGTCCTTTCAATCTTGAAAGCGGAGAGACTTTAGGTCCTTTGAGAAACAATGGCGCATTTACGAGGTATTATTTACAAAAAAACTTTAAATTATTCCTATTAATTAATAAAATTCTATTTTTAAATCCTTAGATCCTGGTGCGCATGCGACCAAGATTTTTACAATTGCTTGAAAGCAGCAAATAATCCAATTGCTAGAGAAATTGGTGTTACTTATTTCACAGTTTTGGGACCTCAATGCATTGATTATAATTTTCCCGCGACGTGTATAAGCAAGTCAAGGTAAATTTTGCTTGTGGACTTATTAGAGAGTATTATAATTTATTTAATTTATTTATTTATTTATCAATTCAATAATAATTTTTTATTTTCTTTTTTTAGTGTATTAGATATTGCAGGTAGAAAATGCCTTGAATACAAGTATGATCAATCGCAAAAAAAAATAATACAATGGAAAGACAGTCCTAATTATGTTGAAATTTTAAATAGAGGATAAACTAAGTTTTTTAAAATTTTGTGCATACTATTTTGTGTCCATCTAAAATTTGTTTTAAATAAAATCAAGCTTCTGTGTTTTATTCTTTAATTTTTTAATTTAATTAATTTTTTTTTTCTATTCTTTAATTAATTTTTATCTTAATTTTTAATATTAATTGAGATTTTCTTGATAAAATAAATTAATTATTATAATATTTAATTTTCATTTTTTAAAAAATATTTTTTAGTTCTAATTTATTAAGTAAAAAAAAATTATAAATATCGGATAACTTTAATATTATTTTACATTAAAAAAAATATAAATTTAAACCAAGAAAATACTTTTAAAAATTTTTTTTAACTTGAATCAAGATAAAAAAAAATTAATTTCTTAATTGAAATTAATTTTTTTCAAAGACTACTAAATAATACTTAATTGCACAATTCACCATTCTGTACAATAAAAGAAAACTTTGAATAAATAAATTTAATCTTTCAAACACTCTATATCACAATAGCAAGATTAAAATTCGCTTAGTATAATGGCTTTTCTTAGTTTCAATGTAAGTAAGCGCAGTATGATAAAAAAATCGTATAAAAAAGATTTTATTAATAAAAATTTCACCATTAAATTTTTGGGATTATATATGATGATATTTTGGAATTTAATATTGATAAATTTAGCGACTGCATCCGTTGATAAATTTAATAACAGTGCTTATTATATTAATCAAAAACATTCTATTAAACGGAGATTAATCGTGCCAGGTAATTTAAATAATATTTTATTTTTTGTAAATATTACTAAAATTTTAAATTTGAAAAAAATAATTATTTAATTATTTTTTTATCCTAGAAGAATTAATATTTATTTATTAGTTTTAAAAAAAATTTTTATACAAATTAATTACAATAAAAAATGCTTCTAAAAATTTTCACTTGTAATTTTTATTAATTTTTACATGTGAAACTTTTTAATTTAATTTTTTTTTAGTAATTTAATTGCTACAAAATATCTAAAAAAAATTTTATATCTGTCAACTTCATATTCAGTGTCATTAATATTTTATTATATTGAATCAATAAATAAATAAATAAATGAATAATCTATATTATCAAAAGAATAGTTTTACTATTAATTAATTTACTCAATTAAAAATTTATTAAGAAGTAATAATTATAAGATTATTTATTTTTTACCTTCAGGAACTTTATGGTGTGGCGTTGGAAATTTAGCTATACAAGAAGACGACATAGGTCAGTTTCACAAAACCGATAAATGTTGCAGAGATCGTGACGTGTGCGGATTTAAACACAGAGAAGTCTTACTGCACTTTGAATCTAAAAAAGACATCGCTACTCAGCTTTTCGGAAAGTAAATATAAATAAAAAATACCTAATTATAAATTTGTATTAAAATATTCAAGTTAATTAATTTACAGACCAGTTTGCAAATGTGAGCGCGAATTTTACTTTTGTTTAAGAAGAGCTAACACTTTTTTATCGCGTAATCTTGGAAGATTGTATTTTTCTGTTATTCGCCCGAAATGCTACACTTACGATCATCCAAGTGCATACTGCGTTAGATATCAAGGGTAATTTATTTATTTATTTATTTAAATAAGTTTATACAAATTAAATAGTATAATTCCAAACTAAGTCCGCTGTACTAGAAATTTAATTAAAAAATAATTATTTATTACTTCAATATTTTTTTTTATTTTTTAGAATACTGCAAAGAAGATGTCTTGATTATCAAGTCAATACCAACTCAAAGATGAGAGTAGAAACAAGAGATAATCCTTACTTTTTCTGAAGAAATAATTTACTATATTTATTTTCACAAATAAAAAAATTCATTAAATATTTTATTTAAAATTATTAAAAAGTTATTTAAATAATAAAAAATTTTTTTATTAACGAGATAAGTTTTAAAAAAATTTTAATTAAAAATAAAAATATCAATTATTTTCAATGCGAAAAAATTTTTAAAATAAATTAAACAAAAATGAAAATTTTTTTATTAAAAATTACTAATTTTTAAATTTAAGAAATTTATTGAAGCTATATTTATTGCAAAATCATATGATTGACAGCCAATTGCTTTAAATCTTATATCAGTTATTACAGAGCATAAAAAAAATGAATAAATCATAAGATATGGTTTTTTGTTCATTAGTATGACTTAAATATTATTCCCGGTACAAATAACTTTTTCATTGTTAAAACTGCAATTTTTTTTTAAATTTAGTTTAAAAATAATTTGTTTGAATTTAATTATTTTTAATTAAAATGGTAAAATTCTACAAATGCAATAATGGTATTTAGTATATTTAAAAAATTATTGTTTATTATTACATATTATTTCTTCTGTAATAATAAATTATTTTTTTCTTCAGGTCATTAGCCGAAAATTAATTCTTTTATTTATAATTTGTTTGATTAAAGAGTCGTTTTATGTTTGTAATAGTCAAACTATTAGCGGTAATAATGAAAATATCGAAAGTAGATTCGATTTAAATTTTGGTCAATATCTACTGAGTGAAATCGGCTCTCTTATAAAAGCTCCATTTTATTTTATTGTTCCGGGTAAACAAAAAAATTATTAATTGGAAATTTTTATTGTAAAAAGAAAATTTATTAAATTTATTACCTGATATTATTTCTTCCAGGGACTAAATGGTGCGGCCAGGGAAATATCGCAGAAGATCAATCAGATTTAGGGGTATTTAGTCACACAGATGAATGTTGTAGGAAACATGACAATTGTGATAATTACGTCGTAGCTGGTGGCCATTTCAAAACGCTTTATAATGAAGGATTATTTACTCGGTACCTATGGAAAAAAAAAAGTCGTCTTAAAATTGTCGTTTGATTGAGAAAAAATATTTTTTTAACTTACATTATTCAAGGATTTTAATTTAATATAAAATTTTTTTTAGATCATCATGTGAATGCGACAATCAATTTTATGATTGCTTGAAACTTGTATCCACTCCACCGTCATACCAAGTAGGAATAAAATATTTCAATATATTAGCACCACCGTGTTTTACTTTTGACTATCCATTAAAGCGCTGCATCAAATATGGCGGGTAAGACAGCATTCCAAAAATATCACGTCCTGAAAATTAAAGTCTGATAAATTTTTTTCATCCCTTAGAATTTATAAAAGAAGATGTCTCGAGTATGAATTTAATCAATCATCACCAAAAATATTCCAGTGGCGAGACAGTAAACTATTTCCAATTTTATAAAATTAAAATATTACCGAAGCTTTATAAAGTTATTTATTTATTTAATTTAATATATATAATACTGAAGTTAGCGGTCAGCTGTCAATTTTAAAAATTTTTTTGTAAATATATAAAGCGATTTAATTGCGCAAAATAAATAGTTTATTTATGGTAAAAATATGGTTTATTTGTATTAAGTAAATGATAGAAAATAACGAACTTTTAAAATATATTTTATCAATTTTCAGAAATTATAATGGATTTAAAATGAAAAAAAAAAAAAAATTATTTTTTATTCTTTTAGTTGACTAATTAAATATTTTCTTTGTCTTCTATTGAATGAAAGTGTTAAATTATAGGTTAAGAATATTTTAGATTTGTTTTCGTAAAATATAATATTTTAAACAACTTACCAAATAGGTTAGGTATGACTTTTTTGTAATCCCCAATTAATTAATAATTATTAATTAATATTATTTATGCAAAGACTATTATGTATGCAAATAAACTATTTTTTGTAACGTCGCTGTAGCTTTAAGTTGTAATAAAAACAATGAACACTTGGTAATAATGCCAGTCACTTTTGGCGCGGTTCAAGTGACGTCATCAAACCAGTAGTTGAGAGTTTTAATCCCAAAGATGTCGTTGTTTTCGACAAATTACCATCTTAACCACAAATAAATCATATATTTCTGACGAATAATAAAATAATTCGAGTCAACTGTTATATTTACTTGTTCCAAATCAATATAGTTGTCATGAAGAAATATTTAATAAAACTACTCAAATAAATTGATTTATTTGTGACAAATATTTATTTTTTTCCGTGTGTAAAACTCCAGAATTTTTACCGTAAAAAATCTATTAATTAATTATAAGATTTTTATAATTTTACAATAATAAAATCGTATTTCTTCGATAATACTACCGAAGTTATACTGCAATTTTGGTGAGTTTATACTGATGTAATTAAAAAATTGCTAAAATTTAGTATTTTTTGTTCTTTGCTGCATTTAATGTCATGTTAACAGAAATTTAAAGGTTAGAAAATTTCCATTTTTATTCCATTAATTTTTACATTAAATTTACTTGTTTTAAATCTATATAAGAAAATATTTAATAAATTGATTTATTTGTGACAAATATATCTTTTTTCCGTGCATCAATTTATGAATTTGGAGACAGTTGAAAAATTGTAAATTTTAAATGTGAAATTATGTTTGGATAATATCTGGAGATTTTAATATTTAGGTAAGAAGAAATAGATAAAATTTTTTAAATATATTTATTATTTTAATTTTGTTATAAATTTTGATTTACATTACAGAAATTATAATAAAAATGTACTTTTATTATTAAGCAATTATCTATTAATATTTTTCCTAAGATTAATTGTTATTAACGTAAATACCTCGTTTAATAACATGTGGAATTATTTTAGGTACCATAGTAATACAATCTATAATAGGACAAACAGATAAGCACAAAGTACACCCAGTGCAATCATCATTAACTTTAGGAATGTGAGTTTCAGGATTAAATTTAATCGCTTGGTACCCAGAGTCAGCACAAGTCATGTAGCACTTTCCACAATTGATACACAAGTCATCATCAATCAGCGCGACAACTTGTTTTTTATTATCTAACTGCTTATAATTCCTAATATTAGGCAAAGCTTTCCCGACAAAATCTTTAATTTTTAAAATAGGTCCAACAGATTCACTTTTTCTATTTTCTTCTTGAAAAACCTCCAAGGGATCTGCCTTGGCCCTAATTTCAGCCATAGCTTTTTCCCTCAAGGCTTGATACTCTCCAAAATAAGGAACATGATCTCCCAGAGGATGGAAAAGAACGGGTTTTCCTTTCTGATGCTTGAAAGTCGGCGGGCTTTGACCCTCCCAAGTGCTAGTGTGCTCCAAAGCCAACAAATAAAGCAAAGTTTTTAATCCAGTAACGTAATCATCGATTAAAGTGAAATCCTGGTTCTGTATCGCGCTGCAAATTTGAACAACGGAAGCGCCGCATTGGATGAACTGCAAAGCGACATCTGCGGAGTCAACGCCACCTATTCCAAGTATCGGGAATCCCGGAATTTTCTTCGCGATGCTAGAAATGGCGCGCAGCGCCTGAGGCCGCGTGGCGTTTCCAGAAACTCCGCCGTAAGTAGTAGCTTTAGCGCTTCCAACTGAAGGCCAAGGAGTTCCGTCAGACCTTAAGCCCATCAATCCTGAAACAGTGTTTATTGCCGAGACACCATCAGCACCTCCTTCATAAGCAGCCGTTGCAATCGCCACAATATCCGTGATATTGGGCGTCAATTTTACAAAAACTGGAATCTTAACCGCTGATTTCACCCACTTAGATATCTCGCGGACTAAATAAGGATCTTGACCACAAGCTAAGCCCATTCCTGACTCTCCCATTCCGTGCGGGCACGAAAGATTCAGTTCCAGTGCGTCTGATCCAGCAGCTTCTGCTTGCTTAGCCAGATCAGTCCAGTCAGCTTGATTAAAAGAGCACATGATACTCGCGATTACTATCTTCGTAGGAAAGTCTCTTTTCAATTCAGTGATGCTGCGGCACCAATAAGCAGCTGTCTTTTCTGAGATCAGTTCAATGTTCAGGAAACTTCCTTGTCCTGGTCCGTAATTGTGCCCAGAAGTAGTTCCTCTGATTATCCTTGGCGACACATTTGTCACAAGATCTTTGTCCAGCCCAAAAGTCTTCGTGACTGTGAATCCCCAGCCAGCTTCAAAAGACCTTCTGATCATGGCACTTGTTGTCGCAGGAGGAGCTGAAGCTAACCCAAAAGGGTTCTCGAACTTGATCCCGCAGACTTCTACGCTGATATCAACGTCGTCTATTGAACTGTGGAATTTAGGAAGCTGCGGAGTTTTTGGCACAACTAATCCATGCGATTCTTGGATGAACTTGTGTATGAACCAAGCCGCTATCTTACCGTCGTTCACTGACTCTACTGTAGTTTGGGCGACTCCAGCCAGATCTCCTCCGCAGAAAACACCCTTGACAGAAGTTTTCATGCTAGTCGTATCAACTTCAGGCAATCCCCATTTATTGAACTTCATAGGACGCATCGCGTCCTTCACTTTCGGATCAAACAAACCGGATCCAAATGCTGAGACAACAAAGTCAGCTTTTATCCTAGTTACCTGGTCTTCATCTTCTATCCAATCATCACCGTTCTGTTCAGTGCGATAGAATTCCATGGCTACTATCCTACCGTTCTTGACTATGACTTGCTTTGGAGATTGGAACGGAATAAACTCACACTTTTCTTCTCGAGCCAGCTCCATTTCTTCCGGAACTGCGCGCACATTGGTGAAGCCTTTTCTGAAGATCACAAAAACTTTCTTCGCTCCGCACCTGAAGGCAGATGTTGCGCAGTCAAATGCGGTGTCTCCAGCTCCAAGGACAATCACATTGCCGTGCAAGTTGGGTAATTTTGACTTGCAATTGCACAACCCGGGCTTGCTGCCGCTTGATACTAACGGTAGGAAATTCTTCGAGGTGTAGAAGCCCATTTCTGGAGTCAAGCCTTGGAAAATTGGGATCACTTTTGCTTCTGGTAAACCAATCCCGCAAAAGATTGCTTCGTAGCCGGATTTTTGGAGGTTTTCAATCGTTAAATCTTCTACAGAAAGCATTCGGTTGCACTCAATTTTGACCCCCAAATCCTGGAGCAACTGAACTTCGAAGCTAACTACATCGTACGGCAAACGGTACTGAGGAATTTCGGAAGAGCTCAAGCCCCCAAGGTAATTTTCCTTTTCAAATATCGTGATTTCAGTGTACCCCAATCTCGCCAAAAATGTTGCGCAGGATATCGACGAGGGTCCGCACCCAATAAGCGCTATTTTTGTTTTAGAATCCTCGACAAACTGACCGGGAATTCTGGTCGCGCGGATGTTCATCTTCTTGAAGATATCCACTGCAAAATGTTGCAAGCCTCCGATATTTATCGCTCCTTCTTCTGTAGCCGCTAAATTACATCCTCCGACACAGAGGTCACTGGTAGGACAAACCATTCCGCAAGTTAGACCCAGTGGGTTGTCCGACAAAATGGTCTTCGCGGCGCCGTAGTAGTTTTTGTTAGATATTGATGTTATGAAGGACTTTACGTCGATTTGCGTCGGACAAGATTTTTGACATGGCGCGTCTGCGCACTTTAAACACCTCGCTGATTCTTTTAGAGCGCCCCGCTCGCTCAAAGTTGTGTGTTTTATGTCGTCAAAGTTGTTTTTTAGGCATGAGGTACAGGTTAAGGTGTTGTTGCGCTTCCAATGGCGCTTGTTTTTCTTCGTTTCTAAAGATGGGACGAAATTTGTGTAGGGTTTTATTTTTGGATTCAAACTCAGCAAATTCTGAAAAAAAAAAAATTTTTTGATATTATTTTTTAAAAATCTTTATTAATTTTTCAAGTTTTAATTTTAAATTCTTTTTTTTTTTTTTTATTCTAATTTCTAAAATAATTATTCTTGTCAAAAATTTTTTTTCTTGACTAAAAAAAATTATTTTCTTCAAAAAAATATTTAATTCTTTTTAAAAAATTTTTAATTTCTTTTTTATTATTAAATATACATTGAATAAAATTATAATAACATTTTTTCTTCTTTAGAAAATAAAAAATGTAAATTTTTTTAATTTCTTCTTAATTCTTATCTTTAAAAATTACTATTTAAAAAAAAAATTCGAAAAATTAATTTTTTTATAAATTTATATATTTTTTTAATTTAAAAAAATTTTAACTAATAATTTATAATAACAAAATTGAATTTATGTTTTAAAAGTTCAATTTTTCTAGGTCTAATAAATTCTTTCTCCTTTTTTTCTTCGCTGTATCCCCTCTATAAATTCTTTTATATCGCTGTCACTTTTACTGTTCTTTTCTTTTTTACTGACGTGTCTTATGAAACTTAAGATAAATTTAAAAAAGCCAATGTTCTTCATTTAGTAAGATATGATTATTTAAAATTAGGTCAACGATATATAATGACAATTAAAAATAATTAAAGTGTACAAAAATCTTCGGTTGCAATTTTTTTAAAGTAAAAAAAAATTTTAATTAAAATTTTAAAACACTTACTTCAATATCTGGTAAATCTTTACTAACGTCCTGATGGTCTGTCATTTTATTTATTTATTTATTTATTAATTAATTAATTTATTTACTTATTAACACTTAAAACTCTTAAGTGAGTAACTCTATAATAAAATATTTACTTTTAACTGTCAATCTGTGCAGCCAAGGTCCGTAAATCTAGTAAAAAAGTGGGAGAAATATAAGAAACATCTTTCATAAATTTTTTAAAAATATAAACAGTATTTTTTTAATTATTTACGAACCTTGATTGCAAATTTTTTTTCTAAATACTTAAAATTAAAAATTAGTATTTTTAAATTCTTCAAATAAAATTTGATCCATAAAATTTATTTTTAAAATTAAATTGAATATTTTACAAACACTGAATCCGTCAATATTATATAAACTGCTCGCACAGCGTCCTAAATAACACTGACAGCAAAGATAAGGAGAAGTATAGTTTGCAATAATTTTAAAGAAGGAGAGAAAATTAATAACTCAGCTCACTCGAACAAGTTTATCAACTAAATTTTTTTATCTTATTATTTATGCACTTATTTTATTTTATTTTATTTCATAACTTAAAACCACTTTATGCTCAATAAAGAGCAAAGTATCTAGTTTCTTCGGTAATTATCTCTTTTAACTATAGTGAAGATAAATGTGACCTTTGCTGCATAATTGACCCAATTTTCTGTAAATTTTTTTTAGAAAAAATTTTATTTGAAAAAAAAAAAAAAAAACAAGACAAAAATTATTACTTAAATTTAAAATCAATAAACAAATTTTAAAAAATTTATAAATTTAAAGTGCTTCGATTAATAAAGCTATTCCTTGACCTCCGCCGATACAAGCTGCTCCAATTGCAAATTTACTTGCGTTTCTTCGTCTGTAAAAAATAGAAAAAAAAATTTAGAAGATAATTAAAGAAATTAAAATTTTTTTATTAATTAAATAAATATAATACTGAGGTTATTTGAAAATTGTAAATTTTTTTTAAAAATTAATTACAATAAAAAAAAAAATTCCTAAAAATTTTTACAAATTTTTTTTTTTTTTAATTTTCACGTGAAATTTTTTGAAAGAAAATTAAAAAAAAAAATTTAGCAGATAATTAATAATTTTTTTAACAAATAAATTATGGCAAAAAAAATTGCAATGAAGAAATTTTTAAAAATAAAAAATTTAATTTTTAAAAAATAATTTTTTAAAGTAAATTTGTTTGTCAAATAAAATTAAAATTAAATTTTAATATTGTAAAAAATTTACCTCAATTCATGAATTAAGTGGGCCGTAATACGAGACCCAGAGGCTCCTAAAGGATGTCCAAGAGCAATAGCACCCCCATTGACATTCAACTTGTTAATATCAAGACCTAAATCCTTGACACAAGCCAGAGTTTGTGCCCCGAAAGCTTCGTTAATTTCAACAAGCTCTAGATCATCGAGAGTTTTTTTGGATAGCTTCAAAAGATTCTTAATCGCTGGTGCTGGTCCTATTCCCATGATACTAGGGTCAACGCCGACGGTTGTGTAGCCGCACAAGCGCGCAAGAGGTTTAAGATTGTGTTTTTTAATAGCTTCTTCACTGGCAAGAATTACAGCTCCAGCACCGTCGCAAATTCCCTGAAAAATTGTTTATTATTTTTATAATACTCAAAATAAAATATATAATTAAATAATGAATTATGTTAAATTGCACTGTACTTTCTTAAATATTGACATTTATAAAAATATAAGCTCATCCTGATGTTACAATTATAAAGAGCTTTCATTTGAGTACCCACATGCATTTTTTATATATTTTTCATATTTAAATATATATAAATATATAAAATAAATGAAAAATTGATGTGGGTACTCAAATGAAAGGTCTTGATGAGTGTAACATCAGGATGAGCTTAAATCTTTAAAAATCTCAATAATTCACAAGATACAACGTCATTTCTTAAATATTAACATTTTTTAAGATCTAAACTCATTTTGACGTTACCCTAATTGAGACCTTTTATTTAAGTACCCACATGCATTTTTTATATATTTTTCATATATACATATATATAAATATATAAAATATATGAAAAATTGATGTGGGTACTCAAATGAAAGGTCTTGATGAGTGTAACATCAGGATGAGCTTATATCTTTAAAAATGTCAATAGTTCACAAGATACAAGGTCATTTCTTAATTATGTATCCTGAAGCCAAAATTTAGATTACCGAAGAAGTCCCGGCAGTAACAAGTCCGTCTTTTTGGAAAATCGACGGGAGTTTTTTCAAATCTTCAATCGTAGTTTGCGGACGAGGGTGCTCGTCGACAGACACTTCAATTTGTTTCTTCTTGATGGTCATTGAAACTGGAGCCATCTCAGCTTTGAAGTAACCCGCGTCGTTGGCAGCTTTCCAGCGTTGCTGACTCCGTAGGGCGAACTGATCGACTTCTTCCCTTGTAACTCCATATTTGGCTCCTAATTTCTCCGCTGTTCCGCCCATTGGCAAGTTACAGTAACTGTCTGCTAATCCTACCCACAGCGCATCTTCGAAATCTATTTTCTGGCCCAACATTGTTCCAAATCTGACATTTCTTACGACAAAAGGCGCCTGGCTCATATTTTCTGCACCACCTGCTAGTACTATTTCGGATTCTCCAGTTTTTATACTCTGAAATAAGAAGACTATTTTAATTAAAGAAGAATATTATATTTTATAAAATGTCTTTTTATCTTAAATTTATTAGAAAAATTAAAGAAGAAATAAAAAATTTATAAGTTTTATTTAAATGAAAAATTTTCCAAGAAAAAATTATTTTTTTCTTCTTTAAAAATTAATTTTGAAAAAAAAAATTTTGTCAAATTTTTATGAGTAAAAAAATTTTTTTTTATTGAAATATAAAATTATTTTTAAATAAAAAAAAAAATTTTCTTTGTAATTTTTAAAGTGTAAAAATTAATTTTAATTAATTTAGAAGATATTTAATTTATTTAACAAACAAATTATTGCAAAGAAAAATATGAAATTTTTTAAAAATAATTTGTTATAAAATTAATTAAATTATTTAAAGAAGAAATAAAATTTTTAAATAGTATTTTCTATTTATAAAATGTAATTAAAATTATATAGTTCAGTAACTTACTTGAGCAGCATTGACAATTGATTGGAATCCTGATCCACATAATCGATTAACACTTAAAGCAGGTTTTTCGATAGGAATTCCAGATTTTAATAATACATGTCTTGCTAATAAAGCACCATCAGATGAAGATAACTACAAAAATAAAAAATTTACAATAAAAATTAAATTTGTATTTTTTTATAATTAATAAATAATTTTAATTTATAAAATTTATCAAAGAAAATTATATTTACAATTTTAAAATTAAAAAAAAAATTATTTCTTCTTTTTATAAAGAAGAAATAATTTTTTTTCTTATAAAAATAATTATTTCTTTTTTTTATAAAGAAGAAATTGTATTTACAATTCTAAAATTGAAAAAAAAATTATTTCTTCTTTTTATAAAGAAGAAATAATTTTTTTTCTTATAAAAATAATTATTTCTTTTTTTTATAAAGAAGAAATAATTATTTTTTATTATAAAAATAATTTTTTTGTGAAAAAAACTTATCAAATGTTTATTAATTTAATATCAAATCTTTTTTTTTATTATAAATAAATATATCTTCACTCACAGCTAAAACATGCCCAAAGATAACATGATCTACATGCTCGGGTTTTATTCCTGCTGATTGAATAGCACTTGTTGCAGCAACAACTGATAAATCTGTGGCAGATTTATTGACAAACATGCCACCCATTTTACCAAAAGGTGTTCTTTTAGCGGCAACGAAGTATATACCTAAATAAATAAATATATAAATAATTTATAAATTAATTTTTAGGCAAGAAGAAAAAATAAACATTTTATTAATTTTATTATTTACCTTTCGTTAGCACAGACATAGTGAAGAAATGTAAAAAATTATTTTATCAACTTAAAAATATTTTTTAATTAAACGATGTTATGACTTTACACTTTAAAAAGATAAACTGTTTATTTTTCTGTTGACTGGAGCAATGTTAACTGTTTTAGAACTGATATACACACTGCTGCGTTGAATGTCTGCTTGATTGTGGTAGGGGCAATGGACTTTAGACCTTGATCCGATGCATAAGCTGTACAATTATAATCAAGGAATTTTTTTATTTATTTTAAACTTGGAAATTTAATTTTTAATCATTTCTTCTTTTTTAAAAATTTTATTTTTAAAATTAAAAAAAAATTTATTTTTAAAAATTTTGTTTATTAAATTAAAAAAAAAATAATTTTTAAAATTAAAAAAAAAATAATTTTTAAAATTAAAAAAAATTTTATTTTTAAAATTAAAAAAAAAAATTATTTTAGCAGAATAAAAATTAAATTAATTACAAAGGATAAAGGATAATATAATAAATTAATAAATTTACAATATTTTCATAATTATTAATACATTTTAATTAAACTTTTAAATTATTATTCGTTTAGGATGAAAATATCAACTGGTAAGAGATAAAAACAATTAAATTAGTGAATATACATTAGATTTTCCTCAGTACAACAACATTACACATCAGAAATTTAAATAATAATTATATTTTTTTATCAACTGGACAATTTGAGATGATGATAAAATTTTTAAGTGCTCTTTTATTTATTTATTTTAATTAAACTGTGTATGCATTATATTTATGTACATAAATTGATTTAAT
The DNA here is from genome assembly GCA_000956155.1 of Cotesia vestalis. Lineage (NCBI taxonomy): Eukaryota > Metazoa > Arthropoda > Insecta > Hymenoptera > Braconidae > Cotesia > Cotesia vestalis. The sequence goes on along the minus strand of JZSA01002820.1, from coordinate 13,070 downwards.
ATAGAAATTAAATTGTAATAATAACACACCCATTTTTAAAATTGGTTATTAAAATCCATGTAACTGGAAAACATTGTCCATAACACACTGTTACATTTATAATTTATTTTAATTATTATATTTATTATATTTATTATATTTACGGAAAATAGCGAGTTAACGCCAATATTGTAATTTTACGGATTATTGCATAAAAAATTAATTAGAGTACTTTTTAATTTTTAAACATCCATTAAATATTTTTAAATTAAATTATAATAAAAATAACTTAATAATTAAGAGTGTGCAAATAATTTGAAGATGATAATTAATAATTTTAATAAATAAATTAATATTGAATAAATTCAAATGGTAAATATATATGAGATTAATTTACAGAGGTATTAATTTTAATGCAATAATATTTTTAATTTAATAAATAATAAAATTAAAAAAAAAAAAAAAATTATTCAAAATATTTGGACACTCTTAATAACAATAATAATCATTAATCTATGATATTAATTTAATAAAAATCTGTATAACTTAATAATTTTTAGAATATTATTAAAGTTGATTAACAATTAAAAATAAATTCAAAATATTAAAAAAAAAAAAAAAAATAAAAAATAAATAAAAAAAAAAAAAAATTATTCAAAATATTTGGACACTCTTAATAACAATAATAATCATTAATCTATGATATTAATTTAATAAAAATCTGTATAACTTAATAATTTTTAGAATATTATTAAAGTTGATTAACAATTAAAAATAAATTCAAAATATTAAAAAAAAAAAAAAAAATAGAAAATAAATAATTAAAAAAAAAAAAAAAAAAATTTTAATTGTAAATTGGTAGACTTTAATAATATATATTACGAATTAGCGAGCAAAATTTAAAATTCGTTTGTGCTCTTAATTTGAAGTGACGCGATTGATTAATATTGATAATATTGATGGATATAAAAAAAATTATTTAAATATATCATAAAATAATGAATCAATTATTACTTTAATAAGATCTTAGCTTCCTTTTTTTAATTAATATTAGATGGAGTGAAATTGTAAAATTTTTTTTTTTTAAGTAATTATGCAATAATGATGTCGAAGATAGATTTTTTTTACATTTTTATATTATTTTAATTAATTATACGTCGACGACCATTTTCTTATGTATATCAGTATTCCCAACAACCTGTAAAAAAAATAAGAGTGATTAATAAATTTATTTTTGTAAAAAAAATTATTTATTAATTTGATTTACGATACAAAATCTGGGCATTATTAATTAATTTAATTATTTGCTGTTTATGGCTCTGTTGGGTTTAATTATCAATAAATAAATAAATAAATATTTTATTTAATAAATTGAAAAAAAAATTTTAACAATATAAAATAAATAAATAAATCTTACCGAGCAAAATTCTTCAAAGCTTATTTTTCCATCTTCATCTTTATCAGCAAACAAAATTGTTTTATCAACAATTTGCTGAAGCTGAGTGTCCTTTAAATTATTACCGACCATCATCTTGAGAACTTGAAACAATTCACCATTACTTATAAATCCATCGTTATCCATGTCATAAATTCTAAATGCAAATCTCAGTTTACTTTCTTTGTCACCCTGTAATTATAATTAAAAATAAATTAATTTTTACTATTTTAATTAAATGTTAAAAAAAAAAATTTTTTTCTGTGAAAAAAAGCGTGTGCAGTTGACCTGATTTTTTATTTTATCGGGTATAAAATAATCGATAAAAATTACGGCTTTATATTGCGTGATATTAAAAATGGAATTTTTCTGAATTTAATAGACAGAAATTTTTTTATAATTTTTAAGCAATTAAATTATTACGAAAAAAAATTAAATACAAAAATAAATAAATTTATTAAAATCAAGCAGTAAAAAAAAAAAAAATTCATTGACACCACGTATGAATTTCTATTAAAAAAACAAATATTTTTATTGTCGCCTAAAGTTATTAATAACTTTTCGCCCTAGCTTTTTCCGAGAAAAAAATAAAAATGTTTTTAGATAATATAATATTACCTTAACACTGAATTGTGAAACACCTTGAATAAATTCTTTAAAGTCAACTTCACCGTTACCATCAGCATCAAAAATATCAATTACTCTTTGTACCAGTGGGTTCTGCTGTAATTCTGGTAACGACATAAACTCATCAATACTCAATGCTCCGCTGTTGTCCAGATCTAATTTGCGAAATCTTTTTCCTAATCGTCTGATTTCATCAGCATCAAAAAAAAAAAAAAAAAAAAAATGTCAGCTAATTTTAATATGATAAATAAAACATTTTGTGTATTAAAAATTATTAATTTAAAATTTTATCTTGATTAAATAATTTAAACAAAAATAATAATAATAATAATAATAAATTATTTTTAATGAAAATAATTTTTTAATAGAAGAAATAAAATATTTTATGCATTAAAAATAATTAATTAAAAATTTTATCTTGATTAAATAATTCCTAATAATTTAAACAAAAAAAAAATAATAATAATGACAATAATAATAAATATAACCATACTTACAATTTGAACAAAGTTCCATAGGCAAAGAACTTTCGTTTCCCTGAAAAATAAAAAAATAATTTTAACAAAATAAAAAATATAACACACCTAAGCTAGTTACAGTAAAAAAAGTAACTTGAAATATTTAGTTTATAGAAAGATAATAATCAAGTGGTTTCATTAAAGTGTTTCAATCGATTATTACAAGTGACTGATTGTTATTGAGAGAAATAAAATTCAATTATTGAGAAAAGTAAAATAAAAACAATATAAATAATATAATTACCATTTTTAATAATTTGTTTGAATGTTTACTATGTAATCAGGTGATATTTCAGTGAAGTTGATGAAATTGATCAGTTACAGATATAGATATATCTGCATCAAACTACCTATGCCAGGGACACTTTTTTTAGAGCGCAGGCGTCAGTTATTATTATTAAATATAAAAATCTATTTCTATATACACGTTATCTATATGTCAATACATCCACTCACGCACACACGTAATTAACACACACGTAAGTACATTTTTTATTTTATCAGTAAGTGCTGCTCCTTGCGGAGTTATATTTAACTAAATTCATTCAAGAAAATATCACTGAAGTTAGCTAACAGCTGTCAAATTTTTTAGAATTAAATTTAACTGTCACTTTATAAGTTTTTGGAGTTTATTTGACAAAAAAATTTGTTTCTTTTTTTTAGAATTATTTAATTGATGTGAAATTATTTAAAAATTAATTTTTACTCACTTCAGTGTCAAAAAATTTAATTAAAAAATTCCATGAAAATTTATTTATGCCATAAAATTATGGCAAAAAAAAAATTGACATGTAGAAATTTTAAAAAATTAAAAATACAATTTTTTTTAAATAATTTTTTGGAAAAAATTATTTTATTAAATAAAATTAAAAAATTGTGACAGCTAATTTTAATATCGCTTAAATTAAATAAATTTAATATTAATAAAAATTTAATTTTTAAATTATTCCTTTAAAACCACGTGTGAATTTTTAATTAAAAAAAAAATTAATTATTTAGAAAATTAAATATTAAAATTTTTAGTTAATTAAAAAAAATTGAAATTTTGATTTCAATTTCTTGATAATTGTAACATATAATCCAAAATTTTTTTTTTATTTTGTAAATATAATTAATCTGATAATTGAAATAACTATCCTCACGTTTAATATTAAATTAATCACTATCTATTTATAGGCACAAATTTAACATAAACTGGATGAGCCGGTCTTATGACAAGATCAGGAATCAATCGTAAATCCGCAGTAGTTTCTTGAGGTTCTAAATAAAAGTTGTAAAGCAGACCAGCCATGAATGTCTTCAATTCAAGCATTGCAAATTTTTGACCTGAAATAATGAACCAATAAATATTTTTTTCATAAAATTGGAAAAATAAAATCTACCAATGCAATTGCGTGAACCAGCGCTGAATGGAATAAATGAAAAAGGGTGCCGGGTAACTGAATTTTCCGGCAAAAATCTATCTGGGTCAAAAACATTCGGACGTGGCCAGAAATTAGCATCACGGTGAGTATCAAATATCTGGACATTTAAAATTGTTTCTTTTGGTACGATACAGTGCTCTGAAACAATAAATAAATTATTAAATAATTTATTTTTTTTATCATACGGAATTAAAAATTTTTTTTATAAATTAGATTTTTACTTAATACTAAATTTTCTTGAGTTTTTCTCGAGATAGTCGGAACAGTAGGATAAAGTCTTAATGACTCTTTAATACAACATTCCAAGTATGTTAAACGTTGAAGGTCATTAAAATTTACTTCTCCATTGTTTTCAGCTGATACTTTTTCTATTTCAGCTCTCACTCGATTCTGTAAAACGAAAATATAATTAAAATAAAATTTAGGGATTAAAAAAAATATTTCTTCTTTAAAGCAATAAAGCAAAATAAAAATATTTTTTTTTTTTTACTTGTATATCCTGATGTTCAGCCAACAATAAAATAACAAATAGTAATGTTGCTGAAGTAGTATCGTGACCCTAAAAATTAAAAAAAAAAATTAAGACAGTATTTTAAAGACAGTTATTTTAAAAATTAATTTTTTACTTCAAAAACAAAAGTATCAACTTCTTCTTTTATTCCTCGTTCATCAACGCCTGTTTTTTGCTTTACAGCTGAAAGCAAAAGATCCAAAAAAGCAAGTCTTTTTTGTTTAGTCCTGCTACTTTTTTCACCAGCTTGAAAATCTGTTTTATTTTCCGTCATAAAATTTTCCAAGTATTGTCCTTCAGTTTCTTCGTGATACTGCTTACGTTCTTCAATTATCTAATTAAAAAAAAAATTATCATCAAATAATAAAATAGAAGAATAAAAAAAAAACATGCTTTTTCAGTAAAGTTATGAAGTTTCTTCAAATGTCCGTTGTATTCTCGACCTCTGGATGTGAATCCAAAAATAAAGTCATTTTGCAACCATGGTCTGAAAGATCTGCAAATTTTTATAATAATTATTAAAATAAAAAATAATTTTTTTTCAAAATAAAATTTAATTTTTACCTATAAATTAATATCTCTCCAAATTCATAAAGTGAATTTTTGTACGGATTCATGTCATTTTCTTCAACTGCAACGCCCATCGTTGATTCTAGTTACAGCAAAAAAAAAAAAATTATTTTCCAAATAATTAAAATCATCTGATAAATTTATGTAATTAAACGTACCAACTATTGTATTAAGAGTAAATGTAGTAACTAATGGCAAAAGTTCTTTGATGACTCCATCGGAACCAGATTCTAATTTTAGATTCTTAACCAAGCGATTTGTATGATTAGTAAAGCAATCCATATACTCTCTAAGATTATGCAGGTGAAATGCTGGAGTCAATACTTTTCTTCGGCTTCTCCATTTTTCTCCTTGATACAAAATAAATACATACTTGTTAAAAATCAAATTTCAAATTTTGACTGTAATTTATTATTTACCTTTACTAGTCAGCAATCCATCTTGCAACCAAGGATGCAATAAATCATAAAATATACTTTTTTCTATGTGCTTACTGCTGCTTAGCAAAATCTTTAAAGGTTTAAAAATAAAATTAAAAATTAATAATTCATAAAATTAATCTATAAAAAATAAAAATACTCGCCTCGATGTCATCGGGATGGTATATGTTTACAACAGGCCAAAATCCGAGCCAAACTTTCCACACAGGATAAAAATTAATTGCTGTACGCCGTAAAAAATTCCAAATATCTTCTAAAAATTTAATTAATAAAATTTTTTAAATTTTTATTGTTATAAAAAAAGGAAGTTTAATGAAACATTATTTTTTGAATTTTCAAACCGCAATAACTTTCGAACGAATCAACCGATTTTGACCGGACTGGTGGCGATCGACGTGTTTTTTTAATATCAAAAGCTAATTAATTTTTGGAATTGATCGATAAAGCCGTTTAAAAGTTATTCCAAAAAAACCACAATTAAAAAAATTTTTTATTTTAGTTTTTTGGAAATTTCTCAAAATCTACCTGTTCAAATCCGTACAAATTGTATTTAAAATCAACGTTCGGCCAAGCTCTTTCGAATGGCACCAACCGCGATGAAATCGGTCAAGCCGTTCAAAAGTTCTAACTAAAACCAATAACTTCCCAATTTTTGAAAATTTTCAAATTTTTTAGCGGGAAATTAAAAAATATTTTTTTAATAATTTTTTTTATTTTACCAGGATGTATTGCCACGTCCAAAACATTGCCGATGATAGGATATGATTTAGGTCCAGGAATCAAATTACAAAGACGTCCTTGAGCTCGCTTGTGGAAGTAAAAGTGTGCGATAATCAAGAATAATACACCAGATAATAATATTGATGTAACGATGTACGATAATGTTATGATCATTTTTAAAAATTTAATTTATACAAATCTCAAGTGTTTTTTTTTACTCTGACGATTTGTTATATTATTATTAATTATTCAGGCAGCTTATCATGACACTCGACCTGTTGGACAAATTTGATTTATAATTTTATGATACTGAAATTAAAAAACATCTGATAATTTTTAAAATTTTTTTGAAAAATTAATTTATTTAAAAAAACTTAATCTTTAGAAACTCTAAAAAATTATAAATAAGATTTTTTTAAAAATAATTTGCAATACCTGGATTTAATATTTCTTCTTTTAAATTTCAAAATCTCTTAACACTTTTCGTCCTGCAATTAAATATAATGTTACTATTTAATATTTATTAAATTTTTTTTTTGACAAAAAAAAAAAAACAAATAATTTTTTTAATTTTCTACATTAAAAATTTTTCTATTAATTTTTTTAATTAATATTTATATTACATCATTATAATTACCAGTTTGTTATTTAAAATTATAAAAATAATATTTTAATCTTATAATCTTACGGAACCTTGAACACTAATTGTGCGTATGAAAGTTTGTAAACTCTAATCGTATTCGTATTAAATACAATAAAATTAATGACAACATGAAGTTAGTTTAGTATCGTAATTTTCAGTACAACAATCGAAAGAATGAACCTGATTCCTCATTGGTTTAGAATTAATGTGCGTCATAAGGCGCGCAATTTAAATTATCTGTCAAAATTCAACACCAGCGCCACCTGAAGTTTTTATACTGAAATTATTAATTAAACAAATATGTTTATTGCCATTTCAAAACGTTTGTTGATATTATTAAAACGTTTGTTGATATTATTGAAACGTGATTGTTTTTTTTTTTTTTTTTTTTTTTTTTTTTTTTTTTTCAGTAACTACTCTGATGGATGATAATAAAAATAACAAACTACAATTAATTTTTTATTTCTTACTTTAAATTTTAAATGAATTAATAAATTTTTTGTAGCTTGTAAATTATTTTTGTAAGAAAAAAAAATTTTAAGGTGTCTATTATTTTTATTATCATAAAATTTATACCTACTGTAATTTATTCTCTTGTATTTTAGATTGTAATTTTAATTATTTGTAAATAAGATTATTTTTTTTTTTTTTATTAATAATTAATTACATTGAAGTTATTAGCCACTCAATTATTTTTCTAATTTTTTTTAATAAATAAATTTGTTCAAAAAAATTAATTTTTAATTTTTTTTAAATTTCTACATGACAAATTAAAAAAAATTTTTTTTTTTGTCATAATTTATTTGTTAAAAAAATATCATAATAAAGTTAGCCGAATTTTATAATTTTTCAATAATTGCACTTACAATTTTTTAAAATTTTTACAAATAAAATTTTTTTTTTTTTAATAATTTTTTTCAAAAAAAAAAAAAATGAAAATTTTTAAATGTCGGCTAAATTAATTTTCATGAAAAAAATTATTAAATATAACATGTAAAATTAACTAATTTATTTTTTTTTAGATAAAAACAGCTTACCGTAAAAAAGCGCTGTCATGTCACCCGGACAAAAATCCAAACAATCCATTAGCAGCAAAGTCATTTCATCGGCTGTCAAGAATTTTGGAAATTTTGATTGACAAATCAGCAAGGGTAAATATTTAATTAATTAAATAATTAATAGTTTAGTAATTTAGCAATTAAATTTATTTATTTGTTTATTAATTTAACAGGCAGCGTATGACAAAATATTGAACGCAAAAATTCAGGTAAAAATAAACAATGCAAAGCTTGACTCAAAGCGCAGAAAATTAAAGGAAGACTTGGAAGCTCGTGAAGAAGCTTATCGACAGTCGCAGTTGGATAAGCAGCAAAGTTTCAAGACAGACGAGGAAGTTTTCAAAGCAGAAGTTGAGAGATTGAAAAAAGAGGGCTCAAGACAGGTTCAGGAGGAGATTGACTTGATGAACAAGCAAATTTACGAGCAAGTTCATGGAAGTAAGCCGATGGGTGTCAACGATACTAGAGTTAATATCAGGTGGAAAGCTGAAAAAAATGATCCTGATAATGGGGGATACAATGAGAGCAATCTCCAGCAAATTTTGTCAAAGGTAATTTATATCATTAAATGACCTTGTATCTTGTGAACTATTGAGATTTTTAAAGATATAAGCTCATCTTGATATTACACTCATCGAGACCTTTAATTTAAGTACCCACATCAATTTTTCATATATTTTATATATTTATATATTTTATATATCAAAAATATATCAAAAATGCATGTGGGTACTTAAATGAAAGCTCTTGATGAGTGCAACATCGGGATGAGCTTATATCTTTAAAAATATCAATATTTAAGAAAGTACAGTGCAACTTTTAAAATTAATTATTTAATAAAGCAAATTTTTATTAATTTCTACATTTTTTTTTTTTTAATTATTTAGTATGGAGACATTGTTGCCATTGCAATGCTAACAAAAAAAGGACGCGCCTTAGCTGAGTTCAAAGACAGCGAAGCAGCTAAAATGGCAGTTCAAATAGAAACAGGATACACCAAAAACCCCCTGACTCTGAGTGGCCTCTGGGAGTCTAAATCAAAAAATTCCACCTCGGCTGATTCTTCAACTACAAATTCATCGAATAAACAGCGACCAACTTCTCAGCCAAGCTCCGCGCTGAGCTTCTCTTCAGCTCCGGATATTTTTACTAAATTAGATGCTGACTTTGAAAATTCAGTTTTAAATAATTTAAAACGAGCTGAGGAGCGCAAGCGGCTGATGGACCAGATGAAGGACGACGACTCTTGATATTTTTCATTTCCAAGTAACCGATGTACATTTTTTTATTTTTAAAAATACAATTTTAAATTATTATTATAGATAATTGATTTGAAGATTATTAATAATAGTTTTGACGATAAAAAAAAATTAATTACTTTTACTTTTATCATTTTTATAATGAGAGTTAATTGTCAAAGTTAATTATTTTCTAAAAATTTATCTCTTATCAACACATCCTGCGTGATAAAAAATATTAGCTGTAATTTAACTCGAAAATTACAATAATTAATTTTTTAAAAAATTGTTTTTACAATTTTAAAATAATTAAGGAGATATTTTTAAGGCGCAATATTTTTTATTAGTTAATTAAATTATTGTTAATAATTATTTAATGAGTGAATTTCCTCAAAAATTTTATTAATTAATTTTAAGATGCATGAAAAAAGTATTTCTACGTATTATTTTTTATAGACATTTTTTACAGGGACTTGGATCGACTTAAAAATAATTTTTACGATAAAAAAAAAAATTTATTACTTTCATTATCATTTTTATAATGAGAGTTAATTTTTTTCTAAAAATTTATCTGCTCGATAAAAAAAAAATTAATTGCAATTTGAGTCGAAAATTACATTAATTAATTTTTTGAAATTTTTTTTTTTTTTTTTATAATTTTACAGAGAAATTAATTTACAGTTGTGCGTGATATATTACCAGAATGAAGTCAATAAGACTGTTGGTAATAATAATTGTAAATATAATAATTATAAATTGCTGTCCAAAAAAAAAAATCTGCCCGATATTTAATTACAAAAATTATGCAGATCGTAAGAACGTGTTAGCAATGTTACCAGATAATTATTTGCTCAGTCAATTATCTTTAATTGGAACTCACAAATCAATGACATTTTCTTCTTTTGATATTAAATTAAGAAAACAAGAATTTAACATAACCGAACAATTGAACCACGGAGTTCGAGTATTAGACATCAACGTGCGCATTGCGACAAATTACTTCAAAATTTATTACCAAAGTCAGTACATGGAAGCTTCATTTAACTCTTTGGTCTACGAGATCAACAAATTCCTCAAGAAAAATTCTGAAGAATTTGTAATTTTGATAATCAACGTCGACCATGAAGAAGAAATAAAAATTGAAAATATTTTCAACCCTGCTTACTGCGAATTATTGAATAATTATCTCGCAAAGTACATTGGAGGGAAGCGAATGCTTTCCAAGTGGTCGCTGGATGACCCTATTTACAGTTTAAGAGGAAAAATATTACTGGCAACTTATGAAGTTACTTTTGCAGAGTGCGCTATTTGGTTTGGCGCCAGGTGCTTGATGACAAACAAGCTTAAACTTATTGACAACAGTCTGTTTTATAATTATGGAAATTATCATGAAGACAATATTGATTACAAGTGGAACAGATACCTGAAATTCATAGCAAGTGATTTTTTTGATTATTATCCATGTTTTATTCATGATCTCAGTATTTATGATGATAATCATTACTCACAAGGCGCCGCTAAGTACGGCGGGTATGATATTAATGGCAAATGCTTTGTACCAATGAACTACAGGATTGATAATTATTGCCGAGGTGATCACAGGCCTGCGTTTAATATTTTTATTGTTGATTATGTCACTCAAGAAGTTATCGACCATATTAACGGACTCAATTTTGAATACTACAATCCATTTGAGACTGCATTGATGTGATATTAATAATAAATTTAATATCACTATTTATATTTAAAAAATTTCATTTAAATCACCTTTAAATTTTTGTTTTGAAAAAATTAGATTTTTTTATGAATTTTAATATAAAATTGAGAAGAAATAAATGTTTAATAAAAAATTTTATTTAAAATTTCTGCAGCTTCAAGAAGAAATATTTAAATTTGGCGCCAATATGAATATTTTTAAATTTCACCGTGGGATGGCGCCACTTGACCTAAATGACGTCACAAGAGTTTAAATTTAAAGAAGAAATGTTAAATTTAAAAATCAATTGTTAAAAAAATATTTTATATTTAATTCTCTTAATAATTCATTGAACTTGAAGAAAAAATTTAATCACATCTATCTATCAATCTAAAATCATAAAATAATTAATAATTTTATTTATTATTAATAATTAATTATTTCCGTTTTAGGTTATTTAAAAAGTAAAGTAAATACTTATCAGACCATTAACCAAATAAAAGTCTAATTAAAATGATCAAACTAATAATTTGTCTAACACTGACCCAAATATCTGTGGAATGTTGTTCTACGTCAGAACCTGAGCGTCCAAGACCTCCAGCAGTTCCAGGATTTATTTCTTCAGTGCTTTGTGCTCACAAATTCTTCAAGGAGTACCGAAAAAATGGAAATTTAATGTCTAAATTGCCAGATGATAAAAGAATTGGAGAATTGTCAATAGTAGGCACTCGAGAATCAATTTCTTACTTGCTCTTTGATAAGAATGACAATCGAAGAAGACAAGAGATAAATATCAAGACTCAACTACAATCTGGTGTGCGTTTTTTGGATGTTACTTTATATCTCAGTTCTGGAATATTAATGGTATCTGTCGCAGATCTGAGAACTGATAAGACTTTCGGAGAATTTATCTTCGATGTTAATTTATTTTTGAGTTATCATAAATTTGAATTAGTGTTTATAAAATTCAGCGTTAATGAGCTTGGTGATAGCAAGACCGATTTGTGCGATTTTATAAAAGAGTACCGGGATAATAATCTCGGAGGATCCCGTTTGGAAACCAATTGGGGCTTAAACGACACTCTTGGAATGCACCGAGGAAGAATATTGCTTGCCAGCGAAGATGATTTCTTAAAAAACTGTACTTTTTCATTGAAAACCTGCTCAAGATTCAGTAACATCAATGCTAAAATTAATATCGACAACCTAGACACTTACGTCGATCGTGAATGGTCGGAGTATCTGATAATGGTTCAAACCAGCTTCATTGACGAGTATAAATGCAACCTCTACGATTTAAGCATTAAAACTGACTATTTTCCGGTCAAAAATGTATCAAAATACGGCGGGTTTCACACTGGAGTTGTAAATAGCGCAGAATGCGTCAAGCCAATAAATTTCAAACTTTGGAAGTACTACCCCAAAAGTAATTCAAAGGAACTTAATGTTGTAATTGTGGATTATGTCATCCAAGAGGTGATCGATCGCATAAATCAAGAAAATTATGTCATTGAGTCTTCATCAGGCTCTGAAGAATACATGTACAAGGAAACAGCCTCAATTATCGACAGGGACCTAAATATTGACACCCCAAATTATTTTTAAATATATTTAATTATCTGTAATAAAAATAACTATCATATAAATTTTTATTAAGTTCTAATTGATTAAAAAATTGAAAAAAATTACTGTCAGTTGAAAATATTAAATATTAATTATTAAAAAAAAATTTCTTAACAACTTTCGTTAGAAAAGCATTTTTTTTTTTAAATTAATTTTTCATCTAATTATATGATCTTTTTTAATTAACAATATATGAAAAATTTATAAAATTGAATAATCGAAATTAATTGTATGGTTTATAATATTTAAATAATGGGTGTCAATAACTAGTTGATAATTTTTAAGTTGAATCTCATATTGACAGCCAGTCGACAGCGCTATCACGCCTTTTTTTTACTTTAATCTAAAAAATTAACTGTAAAAGTTTGAAATCTTCTGATTAAATAAATTATTTTTAAATTAATTTTTATATTTTTAAAAGTAATTAATCATTTATGGAAATTATTATTAATAAACTTTAATAATAAGTTTCGATAAATAAGAATAAGCAGATGATTCGACGCATGCGCAGTACAGGTGTCAATAATTGGGGCTAAGGCATGTCAATAATTAGATCAATCAGTTTTTTAACCTGTCAATAATTGGTGT